>JXCR01146336.1:268663-281910 GCA_002079205.1 Phalaenopsis hybrid cultivar
TCTAGATGACTATTATCCTCCACACAAAAAACATAAACAAGGCCCTTTACCTCAATCCAGCTACACCCAGGATCTTTCTTCACAGCCAACCCCCTCAACCTCTTCCTGACCTTCATAACCTCCTCCCATCTCCCCAGCCTGGCATATATATTAGACATAACCACATGAGTAGATATGTGCTTTGAGTCCAAGCATAGCAGTCTCCAAACAACCCTTTCTCCCACCTCCAAATCCGTGAAAAACCAACAGGCATTCAACAAAGATCCCCAAATTACCCCATCAGCTTCAATTGGCATACCAAGGATGACATCCTCAGCCTCTCTTATATGACCAGAACGGCATAAAAGCTCGACGAAACATGTGTAATGCTCCACCGTAGGTGCCAATCCATAGCATTTCTCCATGGAACGAAAAAACTCCATTCCTTCGTCCACCATCCCCTCGCGACTACAAGCCATTATAAGCCCCACAAAAGTCACCACATTGGGCTCAATACCATCCTTGAACATCCTCCCAAACTCCAGCACAGCTTCGGTTCCTGATCCATGCTGTGCAAGACCATTGATAAGTGCGGTCCAAGAGGCCACGTTTGGCGAAATAATCTCACGAAAGGAGGGCTTAGCATCAACAATGCTGCCACACTTAGCATACATATCAACAAGGGAAGTTCCAACATAAACATTGGAGTAAAATGGTGATTTGCACAATTGAGCATGTAGCATCATTCCTTGTTTGAGAGTGCCAATGGAGGCACAGGCACGGAGCAAAGCTGAGAAAGTTGAGCGGGTTCTTGCAATAGATGAGCGCTGCATTACTGTATATAGCTTCAGGGCCTCCACCGGTTCATCGTTCTGAACATAACAAGATATCATTGAATTCCATGTTACAGTGTTCTTCTCTTCTTTTATGGTATCAAAGAGTCTCAGAGATTGCTTGAACTCACCGGCCTGGTGGTATATTGTGATCATGGTGTTCAGTGATACAATATTCTTGCAAGGCATTCTTTCAAAAAGGTTTTGGGCATCAGCCATTCTTCCCACGTGTGCATAGGCTTTGATCATCCGGTTGTACGAATAAAGGCAAGGGTTCGATGTTCGGTGAAAAATAATATCANAGTGAAATGAAATTCTCCCCTAGGTAAATTCGACGTTCCGGACGCGACCGCACAGTCCGTTTCGTCATTCAGAGTCGTTTGGGCCACTTTTTCGACTATCGTGCCCAAAATAATAATTTGTATATTTTAAGCTCGCAGTGAAATCGTGGTGCAACGAGCGTCGTTTCCAAATGGAATCGACATTCCGGACTCACTCACGTGGTCTGTTTCGTCGTACGGGGTCATATAGACAACTTTGTTGACGGTCGAGCTAATTCGTGTCATATTTGCGCATGACGCGACGAATAAAATTCGTCGACACTCGTGACATCTAAAAAATGATGCCAACACACTAGTATATGTATCGTTTCATGTAATATAGGATTTTGTGTACAAAGGACATTGGCTAATTCAGAGTTTGGTCGCTAAAACCGTTGTTAGGCTGAGAAGATACTAGCTCTCATTCTAAAGTTTCCACTTCCCCTCCCCTGAGAACTAACATCTTGCTTTAGTTTCCCAACATCTGGACCAAATTGGGGATTTTAGTGTGTCATCCTAAAATCTTCAATTCTACTCCCATCAAAACTTATTTCCCTATTTACTTGCTCTCAACCTCATGAACTACATTCTCATCCATATGATTAAATGTTATTTTTACTATATTGGAACATAGCCCATTAGAAATATGTTCTATTAAGATGGAATTTTTTCCTAACATATCAAAGGCCTTTTAAATGTGAACAAAGTTGCTGAGAAGTTATGCAAGAAATATTAGAATTTATCATCTCATTTTTTAAATAAAAAAATATTTATACAAATATATAAGATAATAGCAACTATCAAAGGCATGGGCCCTTTTATGTGAAAATGAGAGAATTATTGGTCTGACACTGCTGAAATGATTTTATGATATAAATCTTATTTTGTAAAGAAAGTTATTTCCGGAGAGTGAACTTACAACCTGAAGTTCATGCTTAATATAGTCAACGACAAGAGCATGCACATTAGTAATAACTCTCATACAAAAGTGATCTCATGCATATGAAATTTAGACTTTAAATTATAGGTCTACGCAACATCATCAATCCATCCATATTTGCGCTTTTCACAAATAGACTCAATATTGTAATGTTTTTGCTTATTTACTCTTTTAAAACAATTAAAAGAAGCTGTCTTAAGATTTTCTCTTTCAGTTTTATAAAACAAGTATTGACAACAAATAGGGGAGAAAAACTTTTATGTTCATATTTACTTGCTTAAAATTGCAAGATAATGTTGTCAATACATCCGTAGGAAAAAAAACACACACACACAATGTATGACATCCGTAGGAAAAAAAAACACACACAATGTATGTCCTACCCTCCCTAAATCAATCTGTTCTACATGAAAAAAAAAAACGAAATCACAATGTTTATGAAGAAAACTTAAATCACAAAAATTGATAAGGCATTGAAGGTATTAAATTATTAAACATATGATCACAATAGTCAGAATAAAAGTAGACATTAGAATTTNTGGTAATGTGTCACATCAATGGAGGGAAGGCAGCAAGATACAAACATGATGAAATTATATTTTCCTAAAAAATTAGAAGTAAATCTTCCATTTGAATTAGATATAATGACAGTTGGATTCTCGTGCAATTACATAAAACTATAACTCAAGAGTATTGCTAGTTTTTTCGTTGAGCAATTCTCCTTTATTGTGAGGAAATGAGAAATCTTTGTGAGTTTGTCAACCACAACCAAAATGGCATCATGATCTTGTTTTAGAGTCTGTTTGGGGCAACTGCAGATTATTGATAATTGTTGATAAGTACTTAATCAAGACAAACTGCTGATCAGCGTCTGGATAAGCTGACTGTATGTTTGGTTTGTGTGTTTGGAAAATAGCTAATTTGCAGTTGTTTATGATCAAATGATCATCATACCCCTGCACAGTAATATTGTTTAGTATAAATCATAGAATAATTTAGCATAAATCTAACAACATATACTCAACATAGAGATATTTTTAGATTGTCAAATTAAAACATTAACAACAAATATCAATTCAAGTCAAATATACTTGTATTTAGAATGTCTAATTCAGGCATAAACTTCAAATATTAAATGAAAAGTTAATTATCCATTTCCCCTCACATCTCGAACTGCTCTATCGAGGCTAAGGCGACAAGGGAGAGGTACCCGTTCGGTGTCCTTTGATCAACTGTTACCTCCATAGAAAAAAAAAACATCTCCAGGACATTTCCTGTGACTCGCCATCGATCTCCAACTTCAGCATCAACCCAGAGCTCACCCTCTACTGAAGACACCTAATACTGAAATAGCGCTCCTCTTAAATGCGAAGTAGAGCACCTGAATTGATGTTAGCAAGTGCGATAATGGAGACAGTGGCAAGGACGAGGGAGGTGGCGATCTGGTGCAGCGATAGAGAAATAAAATTGGGGCAGTGGTGACGACGAGGGCAAGCGCGACGGCGAGTGCATAAAGGTAAGATTTTAAATTCAAACGCACACTGCAGGGTTTTACCCACGACCGATGTTTAGTAGAAATTAAATTGTGCATATCGCGATAAGCTGACCGAACAGAGAAACCAAACAACTGAGCCACGTTTTGAAAACACGTAAGCTGATAATAAGCTACGCCAAATAATCCTCTACTCTTTGCAAGACAACAATCTAATGTAGTTTCTCAACAATGCTATTAATATAGAGGAAAGTTTCTTTGCTCAAAAAGCTACTAAAACTCATTTTCTTGATGGTGACAAGAATTCTGCCTATTACCATGCTTATATTAAAAATCAAAGAAAGAATAATATAATCTCCAAAATTTTTAGCAAAGACGGAAAAATTCTTCACAACCTTGTTGATATTGTTGCTGATGGAATTAATTACTTCTCTAATGTGTTTAGTAGTGATGGAATCCTTTTCCTAGGATTAATTCGACTCTTTATAATACTTCCACTACGCTTAATAATACACTTCTCACTTGTGTTCATAGTCATGAAGAAATTAAAGATATACTCGTTAAAATGACGGAAGAGTGGCTGACACTGATGGCTACACAATTGAATTTTATAAAAATGGTTGGGATATAATTAATATTGAATTGGTGGAGAATATACAAGACATCTTTAAAGGTACGAATTTATTGAAATATTTTAAATCTTCCAACATTGTCTTTATTTCTAAAGTGAATAATGTTGCTTCGTAGAATGCATTCATCTTTAGTCTCAATGCTGTTGTGTCTAAAATTGTTTCTAAAATCTTGGTTAAGAGACATCAATCATTTCTTCCAGACATCATTTGTCCTAATCAAACTGCTTTTCTTAAAGATAGGAATATCTATGATAATGGTCTTACAGTTCAAGAGCTTCTTATGGAAATAGACAAGAAAGGAAGAGGGCGAATAGTGATATTCAAAATGGACATAAAAAATGATTTTGACACTATCAGATGGGAATTTATTTTTGATATTCTTCATGCAAATAGATTTAATGTTGCTTCTGTAATCTCATTAATAGAATCCTTGGCAACAATTTCTATTATTTACTTATCAACGGTAATAAGTGTGGTTTCGTCAAAGCCTCTAATGAAATCAAGCAAGGAGATCCTCTTTCTCCCAACCTCTTTATTATTGCTTTTGATTATTTATCGAAATCCCTTAATGATCTGTATGCTAAGTACCCGAGTATGCATTATGTTCATAAGGGTACGATTAGTATTTCTCATTTATGCTTTGTTGATGATTTGATTCTTTTTATAACAGCTAACAAATGTTCTATTAAGAGTTTGGGAGGAAATTAAGAAGTTTCAGGACATCTGTAGATTGAATTTTAACACTTCTAATTGCTTTTACTATTGTTCAAAAAGTGTTTATGCTTCAAAGAAAATTGGATTATGGATATTAATAATTGTAATAAAATTTTTTGCCTTTGACTTACCTTGGATTCACTATTGATAAAAGTAAGAAAAGGATTGTTCTTTGTTTGAGTTTGTTTGTGAAAGTAAAGATCATGATTCTGACTTGGGAAAATAAATTTATTTCTTTTAGGGTGACAATCTCTCTTCTTAATAGTATCCTTACCTCTCATCTTCTTTAATCTTTGAAAGTTATGAATATGCCTTTCGGTTGTATTAAAAAGTTGGAAAATATTTTCAATATTTTTTTGTGGGATGACAATGGAAGGAACAATATTCAGTGGAAATGCTAGGTAATGCTTTGCAAACCTATTGATAAGGGTGGTTGTGGTTTCACGAGCTTATCTGATTCTATTAAAATCAACTATATGAAGTTAAAAAATAGATTTTGTATGAATAGTTACATTTGGGTCTCTTTATTGAATGTTCAATACTGTAATACTATGTATCCTTTATCTATTACTCATACTAAAATTGATTCTTTTATTTGGCATGAAATGTTGAAGGCTGCTAAGCATACTGAATATTTTCATTGTTAGGATATTGACAAAAGGGGTTGTTACTCTTGGTTTGAAGATTGGATGGGAAAGGCTGCTCTAATGGACTCTTATGGTGATCCACATGATGTTGATACTATGGTTAATGATGTGTGGCACGAGAATCACTGGATTGAAGATGTTTTGATTCAGTTGGTTCATCCATATGATGCTAATTTCATTACTTATATTCCTATTAATAGTGAGAAGAAAGATGTGCCTAAAGTTAAAAGCATTATTGGGGATTCTGACAGCGACTTTATATATGCTCAAAAATACAAGAATTTGATACTACTGCTAGAAGATTTAAATCTCCAGCAACGGCGCCAAAAACTTGACAACAGTTATAGATTTGATAAAGATGTGTATAAAATATTCAGTAATTGCAAAGTCACACATATCAACCCAAGTATACATATCGCTCAAGTAATACAGGGCTCTAATGGAGTCTTGGATATCGATCCCACGGGGAGTAATATTAGAGGCTACGAACTTAAGATTTAGAAAATCAATATTTAATCACAAGAACATAGTTCAAATTACATATTTGTCACTGATAGGCAATTAAAAGAAAAATGTAATTTTAATAAACTCTCAATCAACTAATTCTACTAATAAAGTTTCTAATGTGAAGCTCAATATATAAGAAAGCATCCTTCTCCTTGTCAAGAAATTTAAGTGAATGGATAAATTGCATCAGTTCAAATTATATTGTGTCAAATAGGAGCATAAATATTCTTTACCCTTTGGACCAGACATAAAGAACATTGACTAATCCTATGCTTGGTTACTGAATCTACGGCTAGGCTGGGAGGATACCGACTCTCACTTTGGAGCTCCCACATTCCCCTCGCCTGAGGGCTAACATCTACACTCCAGCTCCCAAACGATAGGACCCAATTAAGGATTTTAGTCTGTTACTCTAAAATCTCCAATTCTACGCCTGATAATTTTTATTTCCCTCTTTATTTGCACCCAACTTTTAAGGACGTTGACCTCCCTAAATCTTGGATGTAATCCTCACTTTAGTTATAGAACTCAACATATTTTAACAGATAAATTGGCCAGATTGAAAGTAAATTAAGATTAAAGTGAAAAGATCATCACAACTTCATTTAACATTCTCATGGCACAACCAATTCAAATCACCATTTCAAAAAATTTCAAGACAAGGAGAAAGACAGAGAAAACTACTCAGAACTCATGGACAAGATACGACAAAACTATGATTTTATATATAAAAGCGAAGTCATACAAACTACAATAAGTAAATACAACTTTTCTCGAATTCCTCCGCAAGTAACTCCTCAAAATTCCTCTGAATCTCTTCCTTTCTTTACTGCATACAGAATTGTCCTTCCAAGTGGCAAGGAGGAAGAAATCTCCACTTTCCTTCCACTCTTACAATCTGTCGAAGCATTCCTCATAATACCTAACCCTAAATTACACTTCTCTGGACCCCCTGGACTCTCCGGACTCTCTGGACTCTTTGGAATCCCTAGACTCCCCCTTTTTCAGCCTCCAAAATGTTTCTCTTAAAGTTGTAGAATAATTTTCAATAGTTGCCTAAGTGTCCCTTCAAAAATCATCCACATTCAATGCATCTATTGAGAAAACCGTCATTCTCGCCGTCGGCGGACTCGATGGCGCCGTCGGCGGACTTCTAGAATATTTAATTCTGGACTCTTGGCAAAAAACCCACTGTCGGCGGCGTTGATGGCGTCGTCGGCGCCCAAGATCAAATCTTCATATTTTGGTCCTTTTTGCTCTAAATTCGGTCCTTTTTGCATCTTTTTGCTCCAATGACCATAATTCAACATACCTGCAACAAAACATCAATAATATCTTTCTTTAAAGTGCAATATCATCAAAATCAGTGTAAAATAGGTATGAAAATCTCAACTTTCCTTTGGTCAAAATTCCCCAAACTTAACTATTACTTATCCTCAAGTAATTTTAGTACTACATAAAAGTTATGATCTACTATGATAAAGATTTTATTTAGAAATACTATAAGTTTGATTTAAGTAAATACCTTAGTAAGATTTTCATAAAAATTTCAAGTAATTAAATTAACTCTGTAGGTACAAGACTACCTAGTCATCAAATTTAAGAGTTGTAGTTTTCTATTCATTTCAATAATGACTATATGTTGTAATATCAAGTCACTTAGAATATTCAAATGTTAAGAACTTCATGAGAACACTACTACTAAAGATACTATTCCATAAATATAAGTTCAGGAATGTATTTAGGTATTCCCTCTAGGTAGGTCTAAGTGAAGCCAATTTTTTAATAGGCATCTCCTCAAGCTTCTCCTCACTTATATATATTTTTTATTTTTCATTTGGATTGTTTTCAATCCTATTTATTTTTCTTTTATTTTTTGGGATTGTTGTCAATCCTTTCTTTTTCTTTTTCATGTGAAAATTACTATATCTGTATAGCCTTTAATATTTTTGAACTTCACTTTTCTTTCCCTAATTTGAAACTCAAAGCATTCCTTTGCCTTATAAGTATTTTATAGCTTCTACATCATTGAGCCTCAATCTTTTCTTCTTAAATGAATTTCTAAGATTCTTAATATTTCAAAATATAGTTTTTTTTACTTTAAATAGTTTACTATAGTCTTTTTCTCTTATACTAAATATCTTAATCTACAAAATTAATTTTTCTTACAAAAATATTCCTTTAAATCTACCATAATATTCAAATATTTATAAAATATAGTTATTTGAATTAAATTCACTACAAAAAATCATATTAATAATTTTTTAAAATATTTAAATTGAGAACATATAATAGTTAATCTTTTTCTTCTTTCCCCCAAACATAAATTTTTTAATATGGAATGATACAGGTGGAAAGAGAGATTCTAAATATAAATCATACCTCAGTATTTTAGGCATTTTCATCATTCTGGAATTTTTGCAGTTCCATCTCAAAATTTTACTTCAACTGGTCTGTAATATTAGGAGCTTTTTATACATATAAATCATTAGAGAAGTTATTAGGTAATGAAATTTTGAAATAAGTACAAAACTAAACATTATAGAAACACAATATTTCACTAACACATCACAATACAAATTTACAAAGTACTAATCAAAGTTTATTATAACTACACATGCACATTTCAAACTACAGCACTAAACATTTATGCAAACATAAATTAAAATAGACAATAAAATGAAAGTACATACAGACAAACATCTATCTCTATTACAAAAGCACAAAACAAAAGTATATTAATCACTGTCATATATCAAAATCCCATACTATATCCTCGTCTCCTTGGTCAGCAGGTGGATTGGGCAGATACTGAGTATAACGGGGGCATTCAGGAAAAGTAACACCAGGCTCACCTCTATAATGTGGGCCTGAGCTTTGTAGAAAGCTATCTCGAAGTCAGAATGCCTTTGTAGGTACTCACTATCATAATCATGTCTACTTTCTAATCCCCCAATTCTTTCATTTCTTTTCTCTATACTTTTTTGCTGCAAGGTTAACTCATGCATTAAATTGTGAAGGGTAAGGGAACTAGAGGAAGGAAGGTCATAACTAGTAAAGAGGATATCTCTACTAGTAGAAGGTTTTTTACTCCTACTCCAAGATCTCCATGCTTCATGGGATTCATACGTCTTTAAATTAGCTTTACAAATGGGTTTCATAGGATAAACCCATTCTTCATCATCTCCAACTTCAACTTCAGAAAGTCGGCAAAGTGCATAAATGAGGCCAGGATGTCCCAAACCTCCACTTGATTCACTCCTTGTCGTGGTCAAAATATTCTTATAAATAATTCTCCCCACAATTATAGACCGATTATTTTGAATACAGAAATTCAGAATAGCTTTATCTCTTGTTACCTCACTATGGTGATAGGTTGGTAACAAAGTAAAGGAAATAAAATAGTGCCACATTTTAGATGTGGCATTTAACATGGAAGCAGAAAAATTTAGTCGTTCTAGCTGCTTTATCTTCCATGTCCCTTTCCCATCAGTGAGAAAGTTAATGACATCATTCAGTGGGCCTTCCATTTTACTGAAGGTTTCCTAATTGTAGATGTAGGAGTCTGGGACTTCATAAAACGAGTTAATGTGGGCGTCACTAAACTCAACTGAAAACTCTCTTACTTGAATGGTTCCGTCCTCAGAATAAAATGCATTGGCATAAAATTCATTCACAATATTCATAACAGCCTTATTGGTGGTATAACATAAATTTTCCCACCTCCGTTCGGCATTGACTCGTTCAACTTCTCCTCCCGGACTCACAAAAACACGACCTTGAATACATTTCTTCCCTTAAAATACTGAAGTAAATCTAGACTGAGCCTTTGCATTAATGAAGCGAGACTGGTCAAACTCAAGTCACATCTTTTGTCGTGGATCCATTTAAATCTAATCAAAATCATAGAAAAATTTCAAAATACACTTCAAATATGAAAATAATGGCTTCTAGGAGTGACTCTAAGAGTTCAAAACTAAGTTCCATGAATTTCTTCCAAATATTTTCTCCACATTCTCAATTTTTTTGAATTTCCTCAATGTGGAAGAAATTCAAGGTGAAAATCAAATGTTTTTAGGCTAGAGTGAAGCCCTTACCGAGAGATGATGAAATCTGGTGTATAAAAGCCTTGAAATCGCCCCAAATCTAAGATCTTCAAGCCCTAGATCAAAATTTTTATTTTTTAGGAGGAAGGGGATGATGAATAGTGGCAGTTGACTGGTCAAAATCATGGTTAAAAGTGTTTTTTTGATATCTCACCGTCGGCGGGGTCTTCAGAGCCGTCGGCGAGCTGTATTGAATTAAATAGCCTAAGACTCGGGAAAAATCCTCCGTTGGCGGAGTCGATGGCGCCGTCGGCAAGATTTTAAAAATTGGTTCAATTTCCAAATTTTTGCAATTTTGATCATTTTCAAGCCTCGTCGACTTCCGTTTAATCATTCTGGACATAAATTTTAAGTGATTAAATAATGTACTAAAATAAACATTCACAATAGAAAACATGACAATTATATATGAAATCCAAGGGTTACACTACACGTTGCACGACACACATAAGTTTGGTATTTTCTCAACCTTAATACATCAATTCAGCGTCGCAATCCAAGCCATAACACTCTAAACACTGAAAATGAAAATTCTATGCTCAATCTCAACTATACTGAGATCTAAAAGCAAAATTCAAAAGCGAATTAAACACATAAGTTCAAATCAAATAAAAAATATAGACATATAGGTAGTAAAGCAAATCTACTACTCCTCTAATTCAGTGCTTGTTTCTCCCCTGATATCGCCCATCGATTGAACATGAACGAAGAGGTTATAGAAGGGTTGGTATGGGAATTCTCAAGTAGAGTCCTCTTCTATCAATCCCATCTTTCTCATCAATCGTATCAAACTTCCTTCGATATGTCTAGAGTGATCAAAATGCTTTTTCATCCTCCAGTCTACATGATCAAAAAAATCAGAGATATTATTAATTGCATTCATAACATTTTGTACCTCTTTCTCCAGTTTCTTTATTCTATGAAGGATCACTAGTGTCTTGTCCCGAACTAAAGGCTGAATAGGAAGTGAATTTTGAGACGATTGATCCACAATAATAGTCATATCATTCTCATCTTCATTGGTTGAGAACTTCTGGGTTGGGTCCAAAGACTTCCAAGGTAGAAGTATCTTTTCCCAATTCTCATAAGATACTTGGAACTTACTGCAAAGTAAGAAGATCGTTGAAGGATGTCCAAGCCCATAAGTTGATCCATGAACGATCAGGCCCAAACCTGACTTAACAATTATCGATTCAATATCAATCGGCAGTCCCATTTAATTACAATAATTTAGAATAACACTCTCTTTAATAACTTTATCGATCCTCATCGTCAGGAATAGTTTTACAGAAATGAAGAAGTGACAATGTTTAGAAACGGGGTTTAGATGTGTAGCAGAGAAAATAACATACCCATTTTCTCTCATTTCCCAGTCTTCAGTCTCGTCCGTCAAATATTGGTAGATTTCATTCATCAGATTTCTTGTCGGGATGAAGTTGGAAGAATAGCAGACATGAATATTCTCGATCATATATAACTAATTAATCCTTACATGAGTAAAAGTTATCCATCTGCCTCGCACATAGACGACCCTCTGGTTGATTCCATGCAAATTAGCATAAAACTCCTTCACTACAAGAGCGAGTATAGTCGTTGTAGTGTAGCACAACACTTCCCATCGTCGTCGCACAATCATCTCTTCAATTACTGTCGAAGGATTGTTCAATCCTTGATTGACGAACTCTCTTTCTTTCATTAATCTACTCTTTGTCAGCACTTTGTTGAAGATTCATTGCGCGCCTCGGAACTAATGAACTTTCTCTGGTTGAACACTTAAAATCTAAGGTTTTCAATGGAATTAAAAGCCATAGGGATGAATTTGGTGGAGTTTCACTTCATTTTTGGGGTAATAAAAATTTAAGAATCAAATTTGGAAGTTTTGGAGGGAGTAAATCTCACCGAAAACTGCCAAAAATCGTCATTTCAAACTCCAGAAACCGTCATCCCGACGTTCTCGCCGTCGGCGACGTTGATGGTGCCGTCGGTAAGCCTTTAGAATTAATTGTCTGGGCTCTCGGGAAAAACTCGCCGTCAGCGGCGTCGAGNCCTTTAGAATTAATTGTCTGGGCTCTCGGGAAAAACTCGCCGTCAGCGGCGTCGAGCCCACCGTTGGTGCCTAAGGCAAAAATTTCACAGTTTCTCTTTGGTCTGAATGCATTCCAATTTTCTCTATGGATCCAATTTTTATGATGATTTAAGGATAAATAACAGTAATAGGGTTCAATACTACCACAAACTAATGATAATTTCAAACAAAAACACTATAATCATAATAAAAATAAGGATAATTAAGAGTTGCTTATCATAAAGCGCTTGGTTTAATGTTGTTAGCCCGACCTATTCAGATATTATTCAGGTTGACTGACCATTAAAACCTCTTTAGAATTTGGTCTTTTACCCTCAAAATATGACTTTAATCTATGTTCATTTACTTTAAATCTATCCCCAATCTTTTGATCTTCAATTTCAATAGCTCCGTAAGTATAAACTCAAGTCAACCAACAAAACTTTAGTTTCCTAGGGAATAACTTCAGTCTTGTATTATAAAGCAAAACTTCTTTGCCTAGTTCAAAGTTCTTCTGGTTAATCTTCTGATCATGTCATAACTTTAGTTTCTTTTTATAAATTTTGTCATTATCATAAAATTCATTTCGTAATTCTTTCAATTCATTCATTTGTAACAATCTCTCCTCACCAGTATCTTTCAAATTATAATTGAATTCTTTAATCGCCTAATATGCTTTATGCTCCAGATAATTATAATTGAATTCTTTAATCGCCCAATATGCTTTATGCTCCAATTCTACTAGTAAGTGATAAGTCTTTCAAAAAATCAGTCTGTAAGAAGTCATTCCAATAGGAGTTTTGTAAGTAGTCCCGTAAGCCCATAATGCAGTATCCAGTCTAGTATATCAATCTACTCTACTAGGGTTTACAGTCTTCTCCAGTATTTATTTAATCTCTCTATTAGAAACTTCAGCTAACCCACTGGTCTGAGGGTGATAGGAAGTAGATATTCTATGAATAACATTAAACTTTTCTATCAATCTCTGAATGTATTTATTCTTGAAATGGGA
>JXCR01146337.1:4281-37223 GCA_002079205.1 Phalaenopsis hybrid cultivar
CAATAAAGAACCACCAGCCACAACATCTATAATTGATCTAAGTGATCCCACTAATCCATTATAAAAAGTTGAGTTATCAACCAATCTGGTAACGAATGATGAGGGCACTTCCTAAGAAGATCTTTAAATCTCTCCCAAGCTTGTATGTAAACTCTCCATCAATCTGACAGAATAATGTTATGTCATTTCTAAGTTTAGCAGTTTTGGATGGAGGGAAATATTTGGATAGAAATTTTTGTGAAAGTTCTCCCCAAGTTCTAATAAATCCTGGTGCTAACAAATTTAACCACATCTTAGCCTTATCCCTAAGTTAAAAGGTAAAAGTCTAAGTCTAACAGCATCGTTTGAAGCTTTGTCATATTTAAAGGTAGCACACAGTTCTAAAAAACAAGCAAGGTGTATATTAGGATCTTCATTTGGTGTACCTCCGAATAGATTATTTTGTACTATTTAGATAATAGCAGGTTTAAGCTCAAATGAATTAGCAGCTACATCAAGATTTTGGATAGATATGTGAATTTTATTTGCTGTATGATTTGCATAATCGCGTAGGGGTCTAGGTTGGTGTTCATATTCTATTCCTTGATTGTTCGTGTTATTCTCCATTGTATCAGAATTTCTAGGTTCTCTTCTCAGTCTTCTAATTTTTCTAACAGTGCTTTCTAATTCTGAATTGTAGGGTATAAGATTTTTAGGTCCAAGTTTACACATACAATTTGAAATCAGTACACAGAAAAACAGTTAACTAAATATGAAATTAAGTTTCAATTCAAGTAAAAATTTTCTAATAATTTTAATTTGTCTGTTACTCTAATTATGATTCTTGTTTACTCCCCGGTAACGGCGTCAAAAACTTGACAGCAACTTTATATATGCTTAAAAATATAAGTATTTAATACTGCTGCTAAAAGATTTAATTCCTCAGGTGACTTTATATATGCTTAAAAATACAAGTATTTAATACTGCTGCTAGAAGATTTAATTCCTCAGCAGTAGCACCAAAAACTTGATAACAGTTATGGATTCGATAAAGATGTATATGTAAAATATTCAATAATGGTAAAGTCACATTTATCAACGTAAGTATACGTATCACTCAAGTAATATAGAGCTCTAATGGAGTCCTAGATATCGATCTTACAAGGAGTGATATTAGAAACTATGAACTAAGATTTTAGAAAAGCAATACTCAATCGCAACAATGGAATTCAAATTGCTTATCTGTCACTAATATGCAATTGAAATAGATATGTAATTTTAATAACTCTTAAATAACTAATTATACTAATAAAGTTTTAATGTGATATTCAATATATAAGAAAACATCTTTCTCCTTGTCAAGAAATTATAGTGAATGGATAAAGTGAATCACTTCAAATTGTGTTATGCTAAATAGGAGCATACCTATTCTTTACCCTTTGGTCTAGACATAAAGAACATTGACTAATCCTATGCTTATTTACTGAATCTGCGGCTAGGCTGGGATGATACTGACTCTCACTTTGGAGCTCCCACGTTCCCCTCGCCTGAGGGCTAACATCTACACTTCAACACCCAAACGATATGACCAAATTAGGGATTTTAGTCGATCACTCTAAAATCTCCAATATTATGCCCGATGATTATATTTCCCTATTTATTTGCACTTAATTTCCAAGGGCTTTGACTTCCCTGAATCTTGGATGTAATCTTCACTTTAGTTGTAAAACTCAACATTTCCCTATTTATTTGCACCCAATTTCTAAGGGCTTTGATCTCCCTGAATCTTGGATGTAATCTTCACTTTAGTTGTAAAACTCAACATACTTCCAATGGCTTTGACCTCCCTAAATCTTGGATGTAATCTTCACTTTAGTTGTAAAACTCAACATATTTTAGCAAATCAATTGACCAGATTGATAGTAAATTAAGATCGAAGTGAAAAGATCATATCAATTTCTTTAACATTTTTATGGCTTAACTAATTCAAATCACAATTTCACAAATCTCAAAACAAGGAGAAAGACAAAGAAAACTACTCAGAACTCATGGGGAAGACACAACAAAACTCAAAATTCATATATAAAAGCAAAGTCATACAAACTACAATAAGTAAATAACACTTATCTCTAATTTCTCCCCAAGAAAACTCCTTGCGAAGTGTTAAGGAGGAAGAAATCTCTCACTTTCCCTCACTCTTACAATCTCTCGAAGAATTTCACAATTAGACACTCTAGTAAACTCTCTACACACTAATGAAACCTTTCTAACCTCCAAAACCACTGAGAGCCCCCGAGAACCTTCTGGGCCTTCTCTATTTTCAGCCAAAATCTTCTTTTAAAGTTGTGGATGAGTTTACTAAAGAGTTGCTTAAGCATTCCTCTAAAATTCATCCTCATCCAATGCATTGCTGGACATAACCGTCGATCTCGCCGTCGATGACCTCGAGGGTACCGTCGGCGGGCTTTCTAAATCATTAAATCTGGTGTCTCGAGAAAATTCCATCGTTGACGCCGTTGGGCTCGTCGTCGGCACGCTAGTTCAAATCTTCACATTTTGGTCCTTTTCGCTCTAAATTTGCTCCTTTTTGCATCTTTTTGCTCCAATGACCTTAATTCATCATTCCTACAAGAAAACATCAAAAATACCTTTATTTAAAGTACAATATCATAAAAAACAGTATAAAATAGGTATGCAAATCTCAACATATTTTCCTTTGGTCAGGCGTTTTGCATGTTTTTTGTTTCATATAAAATAGATGAAATTATAGAGCAAAATGAACAAAAACGGAGCAAAATGGAGCATAAAGTAAACTGGAAATTAGGCTTCAGCTTCTGGCTCCTAGGCATTAGACCCAGTTTGTGGAAACAAAGAGTCTGACATCATGGCACCATGATCAGGCGCCTAGGCACTAGGAAGTTATAAAGGCTTTTAGAAGGCTGGCGACTTGGTGCCATAGTTTGGAGCCTAGGCACCCGAATCTATTTTTTTGTAAATAAATTGAATTTAGATGGATTTTAAGGGGCATATTAAGTGACTCTAGGGATTTCAAGGATTATTTATAAGGGGACTATAAGAAAGGAAATATAGAGAGAAAGGGTGCTTTCTGTAGGAAGTTTATCTGGGGCTCATGGTTAGTTGTGAGTCTTTTGGTGTGTGTGTGTGCATGTTTCTCTTGGAGTGAAATTGTGAGGAGAGTACAGAATTTATCAATGGAACTTCAGAAGATTTGCTTAGTGAGAAGTTTAAGATAAGTACTTTGTAGTTTTTTTGTTAGTTATAATTTATTGTGTAAACTTGAATTTTAGAAAAAACCATGTTTTTTTGTGTTAACCCCATGAAGTTTAAGTAGTTTTCATTATCTCTCTCCTTAAAATAAGAAATAATCATGTGTAGGATTAGAATTGTTTCTGATTTCTCTTTCTCTATACTTATGATTATTCATTACTTTCTACTTAATTTACTTATTCAATTTGACCAATTGGTATGTAAAAAATTGTTCTGAATCCATAATAACCTGATAGGGCTATGTATTCCTCAACAAGTAAAAATCAAATTAATATAGTGGGTGACAAGGTAGTCCATAGGTTAGTGCAAATAGATAAGGAGAAAATTTTTTATGGGTGTAAATTGGTGATTCTAGGGTGACAAGCTAAAACCTTAACCAATTTGATATAAATTATGGAACTTAAGGCAAGGTTAGTCCAAAAATTAAGGGCATAGTGGATAATCTAGAGTGACAAACTAGAACCTACCCAGCAAAACCAAGGATTTAGGAACTTAACTTTTGGTTAGCCAATGTTTTTTATGCACTCGAAAGATGATAAAGTATAAGTATGCTCTTATTTGTCACAATACTACATCTAAAAATTTTAACATTTCATTCCTACATTGATTCTGATCTAATTGCAAGGGTAATGACTTACATATAATTTGAAGTCTTCTACCTAAAGTTAGTTTAGAAACACTTAGCATTTACTTTAAGTTATAAAACTAAATGATTAGGAATTAGATACTTCTTCTTGCTCATAAATTTTCGACCTTATTTCCTAGATAATTATCTAAAGTTTAGGTAAGGTTTTACTTGGTCCATAACAAGAGTTTTTACCTTCTCTGTGGGATCGTTACTGAAGTTTTAAAAGAAAATCTTATATTACTTGAATGACATGTGCACTTTTGTTTCAATCCTAGTGAATCTTCAAAATCAATAATTAGAAATTTTAATATACATGCCACTAGGAGTAGCCGCTATAAAAAATTTAAAATTATATTATCAACTTTGAAAGGGAGTCATGTTTTTGGTGTCTTTGCCAAGGATTGAAATTAAAGAATATATACAGAGGCAAGTGCATAAAATTATGGTTCAATTATTTACAATGACGTCATTAATTTTTCAATTAGGGTTTGGGTGAGTAGTCTAGTTGGGGTTGTATGTATTAGTAAAGACGTTATGACCATTATTTCTTATAACATTAATAGTCTCAAAATTGGAGATGCTAGGATCTACCACCGGTCTACAAATTAACCCATAATTGAGTGGAACTGCTTACATCTGATTAATCTCAAGATTGTCTAATTTCTTAGAAAGTTTCACCTCTTAGGATACTAGAATACCTAATCTTTTAAACTCATAAACATTATCTACTTTATGGGGGGTCACTCTCTTAACAATACATTTAAAATTAATGGTTGCCATTTCTTCTATTAGTTGGCATGCCTCATAAAATGGTATAGACATTAAGGATCCTCTTGTAGCATCATCTATAATGGATCTCAGGGAACTTACCAATCTATTATAAGAGGTTTGAATGACTAGCTAGTCAGGTAGGGCATGATGTGGGCACCTCTTAAGTAAATCCTTGATTCTCTTCCAAGGCTCATAAAAATATTATCCAATGATTTAGGTAATTGAGACCTAAGTTTTATAATTTTGGTTAGAAAAAAGATTTGGCAAAAAACTTTTGTGCTAAATTTTTACAGGTCTTGATTGATCTTGAGGCAAGGGAGTTAAGCCATGCATTGGCTTTGTCCCTTAAGGTAAAGGAAAAATACTATATTCTAATAACATTGTTGGTGACAACACTGTATCGGAAGGTGGCACAAAGTTCATGAAAATTAGCTAAATGTTGGTATGATTCATTAGAAGTAAGTCCCCCAAACTAGTTGTTTTGAACCATCTGGAGTATGACAAGTCCAAATTCAAAAGTGTTGGCTTCAATAGATGGACAATTATTGCTCATATGAATTTTTTCAATAGAAGATTGGCATATTATATAAGAGATTTTATGAAGGGTGTGTTAAGCTCAGCCATCTCAGTAGGTGTTTCATAAAGCAAGCGTGACCGCTTATAACATCTATAAGTACAATTGATCACAAGATCAAAAGAGACGAGGTCAGTCAGCTCTCCTATGCATAAAAAAGGACAATAAAAAGTTTATGCAGCAAAAAAACACACTAACCCACACAATTCAATCAACATGCTAACAACAAATGAAATCACAGTATATGCAAAATAAAGTAGAAAAAACATGAAATAATTTAACATTAAAATATTTTTAAAATTTTAGAATTTTTTGATTTTGTAGTTCTTTTTTTCAGTACTTACAGAGAAAATGCATAGAACTATAGATGCAGTCACAAAAGTAAAAAAAAACAAAAAATAAAAATAAGGAAAATAAAAGTGTCAAACTTAGAACGTAAGTTATTCAACTAAGATTTTCCTAATAGCAAATTTTTTCTTAACGTATTTCCTTAGCAATGAAACCAAAAATTTGATGACTAATACACCTAAAATATATAGTATTTTTAGACACATTTTTATACCTATTTTTGAGATATTATGCTTTAATGGAAAGTATTTTTGTGTTCTTCTTTCAGGTACAGGTAAAAAGTAAAAAATGCTTAAAGGAGGAAAAAGGATCAAATTTGGAGCGAATAGGTGAAAAATGTTCAAGTGATTTAGCGCCAAAGCACTAGATATGATGCTTAAGTGCCAGATCCGGTGCTTACGTGCCAGTTAAATAGAGAAGGCCACGCCTAAGCACCAGAGGCCCCGTGCTTAAGCATCAGAGGCAGTTATTTGGTGGTATTCTTCATTTGGCCAAATTTTGAAGTGGTATTTGAGGCACCTATTGGATTAATATGTGGTTACAACTACCAAGAATGAAAATAATTGTGAAAGGAGGCATCTCTTGAAGAAATACATTGAATTGGGACACATTTTGAAGAATTTCCAAGCACCTCTTGGAAAATTATAAAAGAAGGAAGCGAAGACTTTGAGAAGTGTCCTCAAAGGTTTGAAAAAGTGGGTGTGCTTGAAAAGAGAAAATTTTGAAAGTTCTTGAATTGGGGAGTTAGTTCAGAGAAATTTTCAGGCACCACCTTAAGTATTTACTTTATCCTTTTTGTTATTTTTATTTTGAGTGTTGTAAAAGAGAAGAGATTCAAAGGAACTTCAAGAGTTTGGTAGAGGAATTGAGATAAGTTTTTATCTTTTGTTTTTAGACTACTTTTGGTTTTAATTAAGACTTCTTGTTGGTTTGACAATGATTTCTTCTTTTAAACTAAAGTGTGGTTTTGTTTTCTCCATGGATTCCGAGTAGTTTTCTTTATCTTTCATCGTAAAATGATAAGTAATTATATGTTGGATGAAAGTTATGGAGAGTATTGATCTTTAATGTTGGGAGAAGTTGTCATGATTTAAATCTATGCACTTCATTTATTTCTTGATTTGACCGATCTAGATGTTAAAATTTGTTGTGAGAACTTGTAAGAATCGGGCTGGTATGGTCTCAGTCAACAATTGAAAAGAATCACATGAGGTTGTATGAATGGGAATGCAGTTTATATGATTGAGTGCAAATAAATAGGGAAACATTCATTAAAGGGTGTAGAGTTAGTAGACTTTAAAGTGAAAGATTAGAGCCCCTAACTTGGTTTATTGTTTTAGGTTCTGATACGAGATGTTAGTCATCAGGTGGAGGGAATCGAGGGAACTCTAGAATGAGAGCTAGTATCTTCCCTTCCAAGCTGATCTTTAGAACTATTAAAACTTTAACTTAGCCAATGTTCTTTATAGCATCTCTAGAAAGGGTAAATAATATAATTGCTCCTATTTTGCACAACGCAATTTGCATACTGCCATTATAGAATTCCTATACTTCTTAATGATTCATGATAAGAAGAAAGATACTTTCATATTTAGTGTTTTTCTTCTACAAATACTCTAGTTATCTTTTTAAGTTGTTTTTGTTTTATCAAAATATTAAAAATGCCAAAAATTTTTAAACTTTCATTACTGCAAAAACGTCTATAGTTTAAATAATTGTCTTTTTAAAAATAAAAAGTTTTCCTAAGTGCATATTGCATAAATTCTCTGTGGGTTCAATATTGGGGTCTTAATTAAAAAGTCCTATATTACTTGATAACGATACATATACTTGAGTACTATCCCAATATATAAAAATTAAAAATTTAAATTCTTATTTTTCTTCAGGATCAAGTTTTTGGTTTTGTTGTAGAAGAAGAAAATATAATTGATAAATATAATCAAATCTATTGTTATACTGTTGCATATAAATAGTCGGGATCAAGTTTTTGACACCGTTGCCTTGGAATCATTGAAGTTAAAATTGTAAAGAATCTATTGATTTTAAATCAATCTTCTAATTTTAGAAAGTCTTATTTAAACTTTAAAGTTATTATATCTTATTTTGTGTGTGTTTATTTTTTTTATTATATGTTAATGTACGCATAGTTTAGGTTCTAAAGGACTAGTGCCATGCGATTCTAAATTAGAGAGAACATTTAAGAAAATTAGAAAAATAAAAAAAAGAAAAATTTTGAAAAATCTGAAAAAATTACAGAAATGGCAAACCAAAACGATCAAAAAACTAAAATTAATCAAGAGTTTAGACCTTTAAGAGAATTTGTCAACCCTACTGTAGATGAACTTCATTTTAGTATTCAAAAATCTACTGTAGTGGCTAATTCATTTGAGCTTAAACCTGTTATTATCCAAATGGTATCAAATAATCAGTTTGGGGGATCACCAACTAAATATCCAAATTTACATCTTGCCAATTTTCTAGAATTATGCACTACATTTAAATATCAAATGATTCCATAAGAATTAAGTTATTTCCTTTCTCAGGGATAAAGCTAAGATGTGGTTGAATTCATTAGCATTTGGATCTATCAGAACTTGGGGTGATTTAGAACAAAAAATCCTTGCTAAATAATTTTCATCATAAAAAAATTGTGAAGCTTAGAAATTATATTACATCTTTTAATCAGTTTGATGGGGAATCTATTTATGAAGCATTGGAAAGATTTAAAGAACTCTTAAGAAAGTGTCCACACCAAGCTATAACAGATAGGTTAATAATTCAAAATTTTTATAATGACTTAGTTGGATCTCTTAGATCAATTATCGATGCCGCTGCTGGTGGTTCATTAATGTCAAAAAGATTTCATGATGCTTATGCTTAAATTGAATAAATGGCTACCAATAATTTTCAATGGTCTTTAAAGAGGGTGAATCCAAAGAAAGTATCCAATATTCATGAATCTGATGCATTTACTATGTTAGCAAATCAAGTTGCTGCAATTTCAAGGAAGTTAGACAAATTTGGAATGAATTGTTCTCAACCAATTTTCATGACTGAAGAGAATTCATTTGGCCAAATGGTAGATTCTCAAGCATCATTAGAAACTTTGAATGCCATAAATAATAAGTAGAATCATATTTAAATTACTATAACCCAGGTTGGAAGAACCATCCCAACTTTAACAGAAATAACAATTCGTGATGGGGAAAGTTATTTCATAAATACCACAATGGAGAAATTATTAAAGAAATATCATATAAATCATAGGGATGCTGAGAGTTATCATTAGTGATGGGGAAAGTTATTTCAGAAATGCCACAATGGAGAATTTATTAAAGAAATATCATATAAATCAGAGGATTGCCACTGCTTATCATCCTCAGACAAGTGGTTTGGCTAAATTAACCAATCGGGAAATTAAAAGAATTATGGAAAAATCTATGAATCCAACAAAAATGGATTGCTCAGTCAAACTTGACTATGCTTTGTGGGCATATAGAACTCCTATAGGAATGTCCCCATATAGGCTAATATTTGGAAAAGTTTGTCTTAAACTTGAGCATAAAGCATATTGGTCCATTAAAGAGTTCAATTATAATTTGAAATATGATGTTGAGAAAAGAGCTTGAGAAAATAAGGAATGAATATTATGAAAGTGCTAAGATCTATAAAGAAAATATGAAGATGTGGCATGATCGAAAGATTCTTACTAAAAATTTTCAGCCAAGACAACAAGTTTTTCTATATAATTCAAGGTTAAGATTATTTTCAGACAAACATACGTCTAGGTGGATGGGCCCATCTGTTGTGATAAAATTTTATCCTTATGAAGCTGTGGATATTAAAGATCCTAAGTCTAAGAAAATATTTAAAGTTAATGGACATAGACTAAAAACCTTAATTTATAAGGGATCAACATAAGTTTAATGATGGAATGATGTTGGGTCAACCAGAGTAAGCACTGGTTACGTCGGGGTGACGAACGTAAAACCAAGCGTTTTGTGGGAGGCAACCCAAAGTTATCAATGTGTTTTTGTTTTGATTATTATTTTATGTGTGATTAAGAAAATTAAAGTAGTATTTTTGAGACTATTATGTGTTATTATTGATTTTAAGACATTATTTAGTGACCCAGACATGTTAGAATGAGAATTTGGGCGTTTAGTTGACTAGTACAAAAATGTGCACTGGCGCTTAAGCACCAGATCCGCCGCTTAAGCGCGGCGGTTTAAACACATGTACAAAATATGGATTCTAGAAGGTATAACCACCAATTAGTTTGTAAAAATGTGCCAAGGTAGTTCCTACACCTACATAGGAATTATTAAAGAGTTTTAGGCATATAAATAGAAGGGTTTTATGAAGGAATTTCACCGCAGATCAGTTTTAGCCCTAAAAATCTAAGAGAAAAGATAGATTTAGAGAAAATGTCATCATGGGAGATGGACTTGAAGAAGAAGGAAGAAACCATGAGGAAGAGGTTCATTAGTCAAAATGCACAAGAGTTGTATAACGGTTTTATAGTCGTTAATATTGAAGGATTTTGGAAAAGATCAACAAAGTTGAATCTACCATGTTTTACTGGAGTATATGGTATTTGAAATTCATGCACATCTTGAGCATATTGAATGGAAATTGAAAATGAAATATAGCCATACTTGTTATATAGAGGAAGAGGATAAGGAGATGTTTCTTAAGCAGAAATGGATTGAAGAAGATAGTATTAGAGCACGTCACCACCGTTCATTTTATCAACTTTTTATTCTTATTGCCCTAGGAGGGACTAATGAGAGACCTTAGTTTGTCCCATCAAATGAAGAGTGGAACTAAGTTATATGTTTAAGTTTATTTATTTGGAGTCGTTGCGTTTACATGTTAGTGTTTGTTTTTGGTGTTTATGACTTTTTATGAGTTTAATTGTGAATTTTTGTTAAGTGTTTGTATTTAGCAAATTATCTCATTCGAGACTATTTGGAGTGAGAATTAAGTGTTAAATATAATTGTACTTGTTTGTGAAATAATATAAGTCTGTTTGTGTGAAAATTTATCTTATTTTTAGCCTTGAATTGAAATAGTTATATGGGAGAATTTTGAGAGAGAGGAGAGTTATAGAAGTTGAAAATAGTCATTTAAGGTTATGAGGCCATTTAGGGGTGGTATACTTATGGAAATAGTTCATTTTACTTAAATTTGAAAATCTTGAAAGTTGTGCACTGGCGCCTAAGAGCTACATCTCCCTCTTAAGTGCGAGCTAACTTGAGAGGTAGGCGCCTAACCACCACTTACCAGCGCTTAACCATCGGTTGACGAAAACCGGTTTGCGAACGGTTAAAAGTGAAATTTTGACTAAAAAATCACCATTTTTACACCCCCATCGTCTTCTTCCCCCCAAACTCAAGATTTTGGAGGGCTAGGGCACACCTTAAGTGGTGATTTCTTGTTGAAATCAAGAGAAATTTGCTAGATCCAAGTTCCTTGAGGTAAGAGGTTTACTTCTATGCAAAAATTTTAGATTTTCACCATGTTTTTTTTAGCACATTTTGAGAAATTTGAAAATTCGCTATTCATTGTGAAAAATGAGGAAAAATCTATGGAAATTACATTGGAAGTGTAGTTTATTCTTTTGGAGGTTTAGTTTAGTATTTTAGACTTGATTTTTAATTGCACCAAGAATGAAGAAAGGAAGAGGAAAGAGCCCTTTTGATTCAAGCAAGTTTGTAAGTTCGAAGGCTCAGGATGGGTACATTGATGTGTTTCAATCAGGAAAACTAATTTAAGAGCATTTTTTTAAAAATCCATATGGAGTCGTGGAAGATCTGATTGTTCACTAATAGTGGGAACAATTCTGTTATTTCTCTGGTGTTGCAGTTATTTCTTTTGTTAGGTAGTTCTATGCAACCTCCTTGAGGTTAAAGAAGATAAGATTTATGGTTCAAGGAAAGTTGGTACCTCTTTCATCAGAGGTAATCAACTTGTTCTATCATCTACCACCTAATACTTTATGTTTTTATGCAAATTATAATTTGACTGAGATAAAGCTAGATAAGATTATTTCTAATTTGACTGATGGAAGAGGACTCTGGAAGATCACTAATGAAAGGAGAGTGAATTTTCCAACTTTAAAGTTAAGTGCACTTGCAAAGGCCTGACACTACTATATCTCTGCTCGTCTGCTTCCAACAAATCATCTCAGTGAAGTTACAAGAGAGAGAGCGACGTTAAACTATTGTATCCAAGAAGGAAAGCTCATTAATGTTGGAGCTTTGATCTATCAGACTATCATCAGTTCTACCACTATTGTTACTACTACAGGTCTACGTTTTGCTTCCTTGATCTTTTCTTTGTGTGAGTAGGATGGAGTTAAAGATGATAGGTGGGAAGAAGTATTGTTACCTCTAAAGCCCATCATGAAGGTAAATGTGAAGACTTATTTTGAGCATTCTAATTTTGGCAGGAGAGGAGGATTTTCTAGGAGTTATGGAATGGAAACGTCTGCTACTTCTACCACTATTGCTTCTACATCTAGACAGTCTACCTCACATGCTTCTACATCTAGAGATGAGTCTACTATGACCCAAGATCAATTATTACACAAGATGATGGACAATATTAATTTTACCACTGATAAAGTTCAGAATTTAGAGCGCTTTGCAGATCATACTGATAGGTATAATAGAAGGAAAAGTGATTATGAAGAGAAATTTCACTCATATTTGGAGAGCCTCATTAAGGGTAACCAAGGAGTGCAATTTCCTTCATATAGATATCCTAATTATGAGCATGCAGAAGTTTGGGATCGAGGTGATTCAGAGGATGGGGAGTAGACTGAGAGATTTTATTTTTTATGATTGTATTATGTTGTGAACTATGTGGTCTAATATTGCTGCATTTGCATCTGTGTGATGATTTAGACTATGTGTTATGTTTTGGACGTTGATGTTTTTTTTTATTGTGATGTTTTTGTTAATTAATATTTTGTTTTTAAATTTTTTGGGTAGTAACTGTTGTTGTGTGTTTAGTACTATTTTAGTTAATTTAGAACTTAACTTAATTCTATGTCTTTTGAAAATTTGAAAACTTGCTAACTTAGATCTTAAATTTATATTTCAGAAACTGCCAGCCTGTAGTTTTCTTTGATCATGTTTGTGAGTTTGTTTTTATGCTGAGATTATGAAGTCAAAGTAGTGTGTTTGTTTGCTTAAATGTTTATACCCATTGTTTAGAAGTCTATTGAATCTCTACATTTTTAATTCAAATGAAAATATTAAAAAAAAATTGATCAAAAATTAATTTTACTCATGTTTTTAGTGTTTATACTTGTATAATTAGGGTATATAAATTCTTGTTAGGATGTTATTTCAAATTTTTATTCCTGTTATATATATATATATATCTGATGCTAAACTGTTTAATTTGTTAAAAATTTATGTTTGGGGGGGATGAAAAATATTTTCAAAACATGAATTTTATTTGTTCTCAAATGTGCTACAGGTAAATTTGATTTGAAAAGAAAAATGATTATGTATATGAAGTTATATTAGGGAAGTAAAATTTGATTTTAGAACTGAGTAAGAAAATTTAGTTGAAATTTTTAGTAATGAAAAAAAAAACATTAAGTTAAAGGTTTTTAGTGTAGAAAATGTTTAATATAGTGTAACTATCTTTAGTAAGAAAATTTGTATTTTTGAAAAATTTAGATAATTTAGACTTTTATTTTTAATACTTAATTTTTTTTATTAAAAATAATTTTCAAAACTATTATTATGTTTATAAGTAAAAGTTTATATTAAGACTTTGCTTTAGGAGAAAATAAGTAGAATTCAAAATTATAAAAGGTCTATCAAGATATATAAATTCTTGCCTGAAAAAGAAAAAAAACAGAAAAAAGAAAAAGAAAAATAAAAATAAAAAGAAAAAGAAAAAAAAGAAAATAAAATGTAAAAGAAAAAAAGTAAGGGAGGAGAAGCTTGAGGATTAGTGCCTAATAAAAAATTGGTTCTACATTTGATCTTTTTAAAGTATAAGACTTGATAAATTCTTAAACTTAAAAATATAATATAGTAAGTAAAATTATTTCAAATAATTTTTTTTGAATAGAGAAAATAATAGAACTAAAATTATGAATTAAGAAAACTTACAATATTTCTGAATTACATTGGAACTCATATTTTCATATTTCTTAACATTAAAAATTTCTGAACTTTAAGTTGGTCTCATTTTTTTTCCAAATTGGACTACTATATTTCTAAATCTAAATTTTAGTAACTCCTAAAGAAACTCATATACATATCATGCATATTAAGTTCTTAAAGAATGAAGTGTCACTTGAGGACAAGTAACATCTTAAGTTTGAGGGATTTTGATACACCTAAAATAGATAGTATTTTTAGACACATTTTTATACCTACTTTTGAGATATTTCATTTTAATGGAAGGTACTTTTGTGTTTTTATTTCAGGTATAAGTAAAAAAGTAAAAAAATACTTAAAGGAGTGAAAAATGATCAAATTTAAAGCAAATAGGTAAAAAATGTGCAAAAGTGTTTTGGTGCCTAAGCACCAGATCCGGTGCTTAAGCGTAGTTTAAATAGAGAAGGCCGCACCTAGGCTTCGCTCTTAAGCGCCATAGGCAGTTATTTGTGGTTTTCTTCATTTGGTCAAATTTTGAAGAGGTATTTGAGGCACCTATTGGCTTAATAGATGATTACAACCACCAAGAATGAAAATACTTGTGAAAAGAGGCATCTCTTGGAGAAATACATCGAATTGGGACACATTTTGAAGAGTTTCCAAGGCACCTCTTGGAAAATTATAAAACAAGGAAGAGAAGACTTTGAGAAAAGTACTGAAAAGGTTCGAAAAAGTGGGTGTGCTTGAAAAGAGAAAGTTTTGAAAGTTCTTGAATTGGAAAGTTAGTTCGGAGAGATTTTCAGGCACCACCTTAATGCAATTAAATAGTACCACATATCGTTCCCACAAGTAAAGGGCTAAGGACTATTTTGATGAATGAAGGTATAGTTTTTTAAACTTTTAAACCTAATTTATTGTGATCACAAACAAGAGATGGTTTCATAAAATACTACTTGAAAATAAAAACAAAAGATAACATGTTTGGTAAAGATGGAAAACTGCAGTAGATATATCTTACTATTCTTTAAATTATGTGAGGCTCATGCCCCTGTGATTTAGGTAATGTGTGACTCATGATTTTACTAGACTTCCCTTAACATGATTGTTGTCAATTGTGATAGAAAGCCCTCCTTATGCCTATGTTAAATGAAGTGTAGAATCAATGAAGCTGAGGCTTCCTCAATCCTCATAGCATCCTATGAATTTTTTCTAATCCTATTTCTGGGTTGTAAAACCTGGATACAATATATCAATTATTACCTAATTTTTTTTATTAATCATTTCATTCCTCTACACAACTGGTAGGAGTCATATATTACAAAATATGTTAACATCCAACTTGATCATATTAGAAGAAAATGAAACTCTATGTTTAATAGAAAAATGAAACAGCCATGATGTCTCATAAAAATGATACAGGGAATAAATCATTCAACAAACCCACAAAATCACATCCCATAAATCATAGAGGTGTAAAAGAAAGTTTAACTACACATGACAAAAAGAACACAAAAAAAACATCCCAGCAAAAACACTGTATCAATAAAATGTTCCCTCTTCCACATTAGAAAACACGTCCCTCATAAAATAACCTTTTAAAATAAATAAGAATAAACAAAGAAAAGGGTAGAAGAAACTCTTACGCCCTCAACCCTAAGAAAGGAAGAGGAAACCTAAGGAAGACTCTCAAAAACTTCTTCTCGAGTTGTCACCAACTCTCCTCTCCTCCAAAGGATCTTTCTATTTGTGTCATAGCTTCTATTTTAATGATTAAAAAAAATTAATATTAAAAACCTTCCAAAATGAGATCTACCAATCTAGTGGTGTGACCACGCTTGAAACTAGCATGGTCACACACAAAACTGGTGTGGTCGCACTAGTTCTGGCATGGTCACGCCTAAATCTGGCGTGGTCATTGTGGCCACATCAAACAATACCTTTTCAAGGGCTTTCACATTGTTTTGCTTGTTAGACACATATAACAAATAAAATAGCACAAATAACCTTCCATAAGCATAAAATCATCATAAAATATATCAAATATCAAGTAAATAGAAAGATAATTGACATGGGACAATTTCACATGATTTTAACACATTTCTCTTAATATTTTACATGTTTTTTTTTTCACTTTTGTGTCATATATCTACACTTTAGATAGGATTTTGTTGACTTTGTGCATGCTATAGGTGTCAAACATGCAAAATGCTACCAAAACACACCTTACAGTGGTGTCCAGCATGACCACAGATGATCTGGGTATGACCACACCAGATCTGGATGTGACCATGCCAGAATTGGTGTGACATCACCAATTTTGGCCATGACCACACCAGGGTCTGGTTTGACCACGCCGTCAGACATCCAAACTTGTACTTTGCATAATTTCTTACTAATTTTGGACGCCAATTTTTTATTCTAATGTAAACATAAAAATATAAAAATATTTTTATCAGGAGAGAAATCCTTATTGGCTTCTTAAAGGCTTGGGGTCATAGAGTTCCAAGATGGTTTGGAGGCTAAAAGAGGGGAGCTTGGGAGAGAATCTGAGGGAACTCTTGAAAGATTCCTTCATCCTTGGGCTAAAATCTTTAAAGGAGAGTTTTTCTTTTCTTTGGGAGTTGTGAGAGATTTTGCATAGGAGAGAATGTTGTTGACTTTGCTGGGGAAATAATTTCTTATAAGTTTTTCTATTTTATGTTGTTTACAATGGAATTTCATTTGGTGATTTTCATTATGATTTTCACCTTATTGAGCGGCTAAGCTTTTCTTCATGTCTCTGTGATATAGGGATTAGTTGATTTCTCATTGGTGTCTTTGTAATATTTTTTTATAATCATTTTATTAAGCATTTCATGACCTATATTGTTGGTTAACCTCTGATCTTCATTTACTCCTGTTCTTGCCAGCTAAGAAATTAAAATCTTTTTTGAAACTGTGACTTTAATAGTTGTATAATGGAAAAGAAGGATTAAACAAAAAATTCTGAGAGGAGAGACATACTACAATGGAATTATGTAATCATCCCACGGGATCAAAAAAGTCATGTGAAATTTCATAGGGATTGAGAAAGACTAAACAAAAAGGATTCTTGGCATCTTTTGACCTATACGTAGGCATAAGAAGTACCTTGTCGTCAATTGACAACAATTACATAAGAAAAAAATATTTAAGTAAAACATGATCACTAAGATCCTTGAATCAAAGATACATGAGCCTCATCTATCTTAAAAAACCTCTTGACTCTTTCCCTCCTAATTTTTGCTTTCCTTTACCACCAAGTATTGTCTTTTGATAGGACCTTAAGACCTTCTTTTGATAATTGCTAAGCTAGGTTACTGGTTTAGTAAACTTGAGTATTTTTTGTGGTAACAAATATTACACTTTCCCTGTGGCAATCTTGAACTGCATTACTACTTAACACATGTAATTGCCTTGTATGTCTGACTTACGTATTGATAATTTAGTTCGTCAAGTTTTTTTTGTCATTTATGAGGAAAGGCATTAATAATTGTTTTTACTTTTAGGAAAACTTTAGTTTAAAATCTTCATATCTAGGTTTGACACCTTTTTTTTCTTTTTTTAATCTTGTGTTTTTTCTTTTTTGTTATTGCATATGTATTATTGTTGTATCTTTTTGCAGGTGCTAAAAAATTAAAGAGTTAAAAAAATTATAAAGAGAAAAAACCAAAATATTGTCATTATGAATTTGTTTTATTTTTTTAAGAAAGAAAAAATTACTTTTTTTATTTCTTATTTTTATTTTCTTACAGTTTTATTTTGTTCTTGTGTTTAAATTTTTTACTTAAGAAAAAAAATTCATCATTTTGTAATGGCTACCACACAGAAAAAAGACCCTTTCATTACTATACCAACCCATTGATGGCTAGAAGACATGAGTTTTGAACACCAAAACATAATAGCTAGCTTTGATCACCCCTCTTCCAATACATATAACACTAACTAAACTATTTTCCCGAATTCTAATTGGAACATTAGTAACATTAGTTTAGGAAACCAAGTTTAGGGGAGAACTCAAGCAAACCTTGTAGAAAATTGGAAAAACTTGGGGAGGTACCACAATTTCCAAACTCAACCTTAGGAAATCACCTCAACATGCCTATTTAGAAAGAATAACTTGTCAATGGAAGAATTGCTAGTAAATTTATGGAATGAAGTCAACACCTACACCCAAATTTGGTCAACCCACCTGAGCTTCAATTGGAATAATAATAACTGTATTGTAGATAATTAGTAATTAGAGAGCACCCAAGTTGATCTTGTAGGAAGTTGAAAAAATCAAGAAAATGACTACCTTGAAAAAAAAAGAACATTTGAATCAAATGATAACAAACCCACTGAATCAATTACAAAATCAAATTGTCACATTTAAGAACTTGGAAAATCAAATAGAGTAATCAATTAGCCTAGAAATTGAAAGAATGCCAAGGGTAGTAGAGGGACATAATGTTAATATTAAAAGTTTTGAATGAATTTTGTTGGAAGATGAATGAGGAATAATATGGTCTTTTTTTCAATGCACCACCTTACGTTTTGAGGGAAAAAATTGAGATGATAGTATGGTGCTCAGAGATACTCTGGAGAAGAATTGGTAGACAAGCATAAGTAGGAGAGTAACACTGTGGAATTTGATCTAGAACTTAAAAAACATAGGGGGAATCCAACCCAAAAATTAGTATACCCTGATTTTCCTTTTATTTAACTATTTATTACAACTATTAGAGAATATAATATGAAAAATGGGGATATAAGTGGGAGAGTTTTAGACTTAGGAATTACCATTAAGAATTATTATCTGAATACACCTCGTTCTTACCCTCAAGATGATTATTATAGAACTGAGAATTACAAGTTGCAAGAAAAGCTAACAGTTAAGGACCTAGTAGAAATTTTAGGATAAGCAAATGATTGAGTGATTGATTGGGGTTTTCTAAATTAAAGTTTGATGTTAGAGGTAGTGTTTTATCATCAGGCAGAGGATGTTAAATTGAACGTTATCCTTGAAGGTAACCAAATTTTATTTGACGTAATGCTCATATTTTTTTTCTTCTTTTTCTTTTGAAGTTTTTTTTCAAATTTCCATGAATTTTTTTTAAAAAAATCAACTTTAAATTCCATTTTAATTAATTTTGAATCTTGTTTCTCTACAAAGTGGCAATCCCTATATTGAGATTCTTAATATACAATATTTTCTTACTTACTTTCAGATAGTGTACAATGCAATTACCTTTTTTCTTTTATTGACCTTTTTTTATCTATACTTTTATTTTTTTGTCATACATTTTTTGGAAGAAAAACAAGTTTTGGGGGGTGGGGGTAGAAAACATTACCTCATTGTGAATTGATAGGTAGTTCACATAGCTTAGCAAAAGAGTTAACCACAGTTTGTAAACTCCAGTTATGACTTTTGATGATCCAAACTGCTTATCATGAATTTTTAAAACTGAATAAATATCATTAGAAAAGATTACTTTTAATGAGTTCATAATACAATTTCAAAACTAAACAGCTTTAAACTTTACTTAAAATGACACATAGATTATTAAAAAGGTGTGACGTAGATATTGAGTATTAAACCAAAAAAAAAATTATCTTTTTCAATTCATGTTAACCAAATTAATGTGATCTTAAATTTTAACCAAAAAATATAACTTGATGGAGGAATATTAAAATATCAAGTATTAGTTTTATTCGTTATGAAACATTACCCTTCTTCACATTTATAAAGTTGGAAAAGAGAACTTTATCAACTATATATAGCAATTTTGAGGAGATAAAAAAAGAATATAATGAAAAAGTAAAAATTAAAAAGTCTCTAAGAAGAAGCTTGAGGTTGCCACAACAAAAATTCAAGAAAGAAAAGAAATTAGAAGAGTGTCAGTGAGAATTAAGTGATAAACTTTTCCTTGATTCTGTAATTAAAACCATGATAAAATTTATTTTTAAGAGCAATATTTAAGTGAACATTGATTTGGCTTAAGTCACTTAAAATTTAATTAAATATGTTTGAGGTCAGTGAAATAAACTGTAAGACACACCCATTTAAGGATCTATGGAATCTTCTTAAGGAAGGAATGAAGGAAACTAAGAAAGTATCAAGTAACTAATTATGAGAGAGAATTGACCCTATTGAAATTTAAACACTTTTACTTAGTCATGATTAATAGTTTGAATAGTTAGAAACCTATCGAGTATAATGCAGTTCATAATAACTGAAGAGAAGCCATGTGATTACTTGATGAGAACTAATAGGGTAGGTTTGGGGGTTTTGACATGTGGCCACTTTAAATAATTTTACTTGCATTTTCCAAAAAATTTACATATTATTTAAACTTTTTTTTTCCATTTATTTACACTTGAGAAAGGTTTTTCTTGATATTGTGCAGGCTATAGGTGTTGAACATACAAAACACGGTCAAAATATGCCATGAAGTAACAACACCTGATATGAGTGTGACCTTGCTAGAACTAAGTGTGACCGTGCTATAACTAGCATGACCATGCTAGTTTTGGGTGTGACCATCATGACCATGTCGTTAATGACCGTCTAAAATTTTGTGAAATTTCATGCCAATTTTGGACCTATTAACAAATTTAGATAGGTCAGTTGCCTATTTTGGATTGCTAATGTAAACCTAACTATCAAAATGTTTTTTTCATGAGATAAATCTTTCTTGGCCTCTTTAAGGTTTGGGAACATAGTATTTAACATTAAAGAGGACTTGGAGGTTGAAAGAAGACTTTGTGAGAGGTTTTGAGGGATCTCTTGGGGATTTCTTTTCCAATGGGTTTAATCCTTCAAGGGAGAGTTTTTCCTTACTTATGAGTTGTTAGACATTCTGTATGAGAGGAAAAACAAGTACTTTTGTAGAAGAAACATATTATTTTCAGTTTCTCATGTTTATGTCACTCGCAGTGGATGCTCATGTGATTTTTTTAGCTATGGTTTTGTCCATAATGAGTGGTTATGCTTTTCTTTGTGTATCTGTGATGTATGGAGTAGTGTACTTATTGTGGTTTTTCTGTAATGATTTTTTCTTATTTGTTTTCTTGACCTTTTCATGGCATATGTTGTTGGTCAATGTCTAATCTTCATTTATTCCTAGTTTGAAAAACAAGGAAGCTAAAAGGGTTCAAAAAACTATGACCACTAACCGTTGCATAGGAAATGAAGGGTTAACTATAGAATTTCAAGAGAATAGACATATTGCAATGGAATTCTGCAACCATCTCAAGAGATAAAAAAGGTCATGCAAAATGCAATGAGGATTGAGGAAGCCTCATTTTCATGGATTCGAAGCTTCATTTAACCTAGATATAGGCATAGAGAGTACCTTGTCCCTCAGTTGATAGCAATCAATTAGAAAAAATATTTAGGAAAAACACAATCAGTGTGATCCCTGAATCATAGAGGCATAAGCCTCATCTATCTTGAAGGAACTCAGTAATTTTTTTTCCAGCTTTTAGCTTTCTTTTACCTTAAAGTATTCTAATTTGTTAGGACCTTAGGGCTTTAATATCATCTTTTGATAATCGTCAAGCTAGGTTAACTGAATTAGAAAACTATGGAGCCAAATATTAAACTATTCTTGTGGGATTGATACACAACAATCTTGAACCACATTACTATTTGACACTTGCACTTCTGTTATACGACTGACTTACATCTGGTAAGTTTTGGCTTGTAATGTGTAGAAAAGCATGTTTAATTTTATTTATATTTTGCACATTTTTATGGACAAAATTGCATTTTAAAGAAGGGTAGTCTCAAGTTATTCATTAGGTATAATAGGTAGAAGAAATGGAACAAAGTGGAGAACAAATGGAGCGAAGCGAAGGTGACATTGAGCAAGGTGGCTAAAGAGACTGACACCTTACAGCCAGCCAATGGGTATCAGATCACTCCAACTAACCACCTTGGCATTGCCTATTTGAGGACCTTGGCATTAGTGCCATAAACAATAAATATAGAGGTTGGCACCTGCTCTTACCAACAAACATAGAGGTTGGAGCCTAGGCACCAACCCTGTGACGCCTAGGTGCCAGCAACCGTTGGGTAGTTTTCAACAGTTACTCCCACACGATTTGGGGAGTTATGCATACGAGATAAAAGATTATTTGGAGATTTTTGAGAAAGAGAAATTTATTGAAATCCAAGTGGAACAGTGGAGAGTCTATATAAAGTATAGGATGAAATTCTAAGTGATTTTTGCTTTTATTTATAGAATTTTAGTGAGATTATTGAGTTCTATTGGAGGGAAGAAATTCAACAATGCAGTGAGTATTTAGAGATCCTTTTAGGGAGGCATTTTCAACACTTTGTCAAGGCAAAAAGCTAAGTATTGTGTATTCTTTTATATTGCAATTGTTGGTGAACACAATTCTAGTGCATTTTTTTGTTTCAAAGATGTGCTGTGGTGTTTTATCCATACTTTGTGAGTAGTCTTCTTATCTTTTCTCTTACGGTGAATAAGTAGGATGTGTAGAAATATTATAATGCCTTTAAACTTAGTTTTCAATCCTTAAAGTGATGAGTATTCTTGAAAGCTTTTTTTACTTTTCATTCTGGCCAAATGAGTAGTTAAAATATGTTGTGATCCCGAATGACTCGAGAGGGTTATGAAAGAATGATTAGAGTATTAACATTGAACAATAGGGTATGAAGCAAAAGTAAACTATAGGGAGATAGGAAAATATTCTTTCATAGGTTAAAGTTGGGTTTTAAGAAATTAAAATCATTTTTACCAAATGTTTTTATGTACTCCTAAGAGGGAAATGAAGAGATTTAATTCTATTTGTTACTAGCCACAGTTAAAATTTAAAGAATTCATTTGTTTATACACCACTTATATCATTGCAAGGAAAGGTAGCTTTATAACTTAATTACACCAATTCAAATATATTTAGTAGAATTTTTATAGGACATAACCTTCAAGAGTAGTTTTTAATATAGTAGGACTAGTTAGCACAACTTAAAAACCAACTTTACTTCCAAGCTAAGACTGATTTCAATAGGCTCTAACTTCTCTTATGTCTAAGTGCCTCACTCCCTATTAGATCAATATTTCAAACTCAAAATTTGATATTACTGATACAACACATACATTTGAATGAGACCGCTACACTTATAATTATGGTGTGTTAAGTATTTGGCGCCACTGCAGAGCATATCAAAAGCTTTTGGTGTCATTTCCTAGGAGCTACTGTGTAGTAACCTAGTAGAATTATAGTTGAATCAATTAGGCCAAGGCTTGGAAATTTGTATTGTAGTCTTAGTGTGTAATTGTTTGTTTGTTTGAAAAAGAAAAATAAAGTTTAAATATTTTTGTTCGTTTATTGTGAGAAGACTTTAAAGTTGAACCTTTAGTTAGTGAATGCATAGCACGAGACCTATAGGGCTTGAACCCTACGATTCATAACTAGAGAGAACTATTTGGAAAACTAGAAAATAGAAAAAAACTTCACAATGGAAGAAAGGGAAAAACTATCAATAAATCAATGCAGATATCTAAAAATTGATTAATGTTCTTTAGAACACGCGTAGGCCATTAAGCATTAAACTAATCCTACGGATGATGAAATTCATTTGATTATTGAATCTCCTACCATAGATGCTAACACATTTGAACTTATGTCTGTTATTATCCAAATGGTGTAGAAAAAACAATTTGGGGGAACCCCCCCCCAATGATCCAAAATTTGATTTATTAAGTTTCTTAGATCTTTGCTATACTTTTTAATATAATAGTGTGTCAAATGATGTTTTTAGGCTTAGGATTTTTCCCTTGTCCTTGAGAGATAAAGACAAAATGTGGTTAAGCACATTAGCACCTGGATCAATTAGAACATGGGGTAACTTAGCCCAAAAAGTCCTAGCTAAATTTTTCCCACCTTCAAAGATTGCTAAACTTAGAAATGATGTTATTTCTTTTTTTCAGTTAGAAGGCGTGTCAATATATAAAGCTTGGGAATGATTTAAGAAACTTCTGAGGAAGTGCTCACATCATGCACTGCCTGATTGGCTGATTATTCAGACTTTTTACAAAAATTTACTAGGATCCCTTAGGTCTATTATAGATGCTACCATTGGTGGTTTGCTTATATCAAAGCTATTTGATGAGGCTTATTCTCTGATTGAGGAGATGACCATTAATAATTTTCAATGGCCTTCTAAAAGAGTAAACCTTAGAAAGGTAGCTAGTTTACATGACATAGATGTGCTTTTGATTCTAACTTCTCTTGTAGCAGTCATGTCTAGGAAGCTAGATCAATTTGGAGTGAAGCAACCCCAAGTACCTCCAATAATTGAACAAAATTCATTTCAACAAATAGTTGATAATAGTACTTCATCATTTGTGAACTTAAATGTGATTAACAACAAACCTAACAACCTTTATTCCAATTTCCATAACCCAATTTGGAAAAGTATCTTAACTTTAATTTGAATAAAAGTTATTGTGGGGGAAGCCAAAAATGAGGAAATAACCAGGCAAATGATCCAGGAAACTGAAATAACTAGGGTAGTACCAACTGTAGACCATATTATCCTCTAAGATTTAACTCTGGACAACAATTCAAGATAAAGAAGTTGTTTTGGGAGGAGGTTGTATTACATATGAGGAATTGACTGCAACATGAAGGTGCAACTATAAGGAACATATAGAACCAGTTGGGACAGATTGCTAACTCACTGAGTAATTAACCTCAAAGAACTCTTCCTATTAACATAGAGATTAACCCTAAGGAGAAGAATAGTGATCATGTGAAAGTTGTCCAATTAACGAGTGGAAGAGTGTTGGAGGATGTAGTTCTGAAAGATTTTGAAGTTAAAAATAAGACTGTAGAACCTAAAAAACCTTTGGAAAATGTTTCTAATGACTTAGAGAAACCATTCTCTCCAACCAAGATTAACTTATAAAAACCACAACCCACATTTTCTCAAAGACTCCAACAATAAAAATTGAACTAGCAATTTACAAAATTTTTTACTATATTAATAAAACTAACTATTTCTATTCCTTTTGCTAAAGCTCTGAGCAAATGTATAGTTACTTAATTTTCATGAATGACATTCTTAATAAGAAGAGGAAGTTTGAAAATATTGAGATAGTTGTACTTAGTGAAGAGTGCAGTGCTAACATTCAAAAGAAGCATCCTAAAAAACTTAAGGAACCTGGGAGCTTTATTATCCCTTGTGCAGTAGGAGAAATATTTTTTATAGAAGCTTTATGTGATCTTGGAGAAAGTATAAACTTTATGTAATTATCTATCTTAAGAAGTTTAGGATTAGGAGAAGCATCTCTTACTACTGTTACCTTATAAACACAATTTTAGGGGGGTTGTCTTGTGGAAGCTGTCAGTTGCCGGAATGGAAATTCCATCGCCCTCTTTGGAGTGACATTTAGTTTACATATATATATATATATATATANACTTATCTCTTAATTTCTCCCTAAGAACACTCCTCAAAGTTCCTCTGAATCTCTTCCTTTCTTTACCGCACAAGGAATTCCACTTCGAAGTAGCAAGGAGGAAAAAATCTCTCACTTTCCCTCCACTCTTACAATTTCTCCAAGAATTCCTCACAATTACACGCTCTAGCAAGCTCTTTGCACACTAATGGAACCTATCTAACCTCCAAGACTCTTTTATTTTCGGCCAAAATCTTCTCTTTAAAGATGTGGATGAGTTTTCCCAAGAGTTGCTTATGCACCTCTCCAAAATCTGGCCTTATCCATTGTACAAGTACACATAACCGTCGATCCCACCGTCGTCAGCCTTGATGGTGCCGTCGGCGGCCTTCTGGAGATTTTATCCTGTAGCCTCGGGAAAAGCTCACCGTTGGTAACGTAGAGGACGCCGTCAGCGCCCTAGTGCAATTCTCCACATTTTGGTCCTTTTTTCTCCAAATTCACTCCTTTTTGCATCTTTTTGCTCCATTGACTTTAATTCATCATTCCTACAATAAAACATCAAAAATACCTTTCTTTAAAGTGTAATATCATTAAAAATAGTATNCTGCTCCATTGACCTTAATTCATCATTCGTGCAACAAAACATCAAAAATACCTTTCTTTAAAGTACAATATCTTTAAAAATAGTATAAAAGAGGTATGAAAATCTCAACATATTTTACTTTGGTCAAAATCCCCAAAACTTAACTATTACTTGTCCTCAAGTAATTTTAGTACTATCTAAAAATTATGATCTAATGCAGTAATATTTTAATTTTAAAATACTATAAGTTTGATTTAGATAAATATCATAGTGAAATTTTCAAAAAAAAATTCAAGTAACTAAATTAACTCTGTAGCCATCAGATTATCTAGTCATCAAGTTTTAAGAGTTCTAGTTTTCTATTTGTTTCAAGAATGACTATAATTTATATTATTAAGTCACTTAGAAAGTCAGAAATATAAGAACTTCATGAGAACTCTATTAGTAAAAAGATCTATTCCATAAATAGAAGTTCATGAATGTATTTAAGTTTTCCCTTTAGGTAGGTCCAATGAAGCCAATTTGTGATTAGGCATATCCTCAAGCTTCTACTCACTTTCATTTTTCTTTCTTTTTTTCTTTTTCATTTGGATTGTTTTTAATCCTATATATATATTTTTCTTTTCATTTCAGGGATTGTTTTCAATCCCTTCTTTTTACTTTTTCAAGTGAGGATTACTATATCTGGATAGCCTTTAATGATTTTGAACTTCACTTTTTTATTTTCAAGTGAGGATTACTATATCTGGATAGCCTTTAATGATTTTGAACTTCACTTTTCTTTTCCTAAATTTGAAACTCAAAACATTTCATTATCTTATAAATATTTCATAGCTTTTACATCATTGAGCCTCAATCTTTTCTTCTCAAATGAACTAAATTTGAAACTCAAAGCATTCCTTTACCTTATAAATATTCATAGTTTTTACATCATTGAGATTGAAACTCAAAGCATTCCTTTACCTTATAAATATTTCATAGCTTTCACATCATTGAATCCCAAGATTACTATATCTGGATAGCCTTTAATGATTTTGAACATCACCTTTCTTTCCCTAAATTTGAAATATATCTGGATAGCCTTAATAATTTTGAACTTCACTTTTCTTTCCCTAAATTTGAAACTCAACACTCCTTTACCTTATAGATATTTCATAGTTTTTACATCATTGAGCCCCAATCTTTTCTTCTAATTCCTTACCTTATAAATATTTCATGGGTTTCACATCATTGAATCCCAATCTTTTCTTCTCAAACCAATTTCTAGATTCTTAATACTTCAAAATATAGTTTCCTTTACTTTAAATAGTTAACTATAATCTTACTCTCTTATACTAAATATCTTAATCTAAAAAATTAATTTTCATTACAAAAATATTCCTTGTATTCTCTTATACTAAATATCTTAAGTTACAAAATTAATTTTCATTACAAAAATATTTCTTGTATCTACTATTATATTTAAATTGTTACAAAAATATTATTACGTGAATTAAATTCACTAAATAAAATCATATAAATAATTTTTGAAAATATTAAAATAGAGGACATCTAATAGTTAATCTTTTTCTTCCCTCNAACTCAATCACTCAATCACTCAATCACTTAATCACTCCCCGGCAACGGCTCCAAAAACTGGACAACGACTTTATATATGCTTAAAATATAAGATAAATATGGACGTAATAAATATTCAATAATTGTAAAGTCACACTAATCAACGCAAGTATACATATCGCTCAAGTAATATAGGGCTCTAATGTAGTCCTAGATATCGATCCTATAGGGAGTGGTTAGAATTACAAACTAAAATTTCAGAAAAACAAAACTTTAATCACAACAACGAAGTTCAATTTGCTTATCTGTCATTAATAGGCAATTGAAATAAGTAGATAATTTTAATAACTAATGATATTAAGGAGGGTTTAATTGTGATATTCAATATATAAGAAAGTATCATTCTCCTTGTCAAGAAATTATAGTGAATGGATAAAGTGAATTAGTTCAATTTAGATTGTGCCAAATAGGAGCATACTTATTCTTTACCTTTTGGTCCAGGCATAAAGAACATTAACTAACCCTACGCTTGTTTACTGAATCTGCGGCTAGGCTGGGAGGATACCGGCTCTCACTTCGGAGCTACACATTCTCCTCACCTAAGGCCTAACATCTACACTTCAGCACTCAAGCGATAGGACTGATTTGGAGATTTTATTCTATCACTCTAAAATCTCCAATTCTACGCCTGATAATATTATTTCTCTATTTATTTGCACCCAACTTCCAANAAAACATTTGGATAGAAATTTTTGTGACAGTTCTCCCCAAGTTCTTATAGATCCTGGTGTTAACGAATTTAACCACATCTTAGCCTATCCCTCAATGAAAAAGAAAAAAAGTCTAAGTCTAACAACATCGTTTGAGACTCTGTCATATTTAAAAGTACACATAGTTCTAAAAAACTAGCGAGGTGTAAATTAACATCTTCATTTGTTGTACCTCCGAATTGGTTGTTTTGTTCCATTTGGATAATAATATGTTTAAGCTCAAATGAATTAGTAGCTACATCATGATTTTTGATAGGTAAGTGAATTTCATCTGGTGTAGGATTTGTATAATCTCGTAGAGGTCTAGGTTGGTGTTCATTCTCTATTCCTTTATTATTCATGTTGTTTTCCATTGTATCCAAATTTCTAGGTTCTCTTCTCAATCTTCTAATCTTTCAAACAGTACGTTCTAATTCCGAATCGTAAGGAATAAGATTTTTAGGTCCAAATTTACGCATACAATTTGAATTGAGGACACTGTAATATAATTAACTAAATATGAAAATAAGTTGCAATTCAAGTAAAAATTTTCTAATAATCCTTAATTTGTCAGTTACTCTAATTGTGATTTTTGTTTACTCACTCCCTGACAACGACGCCAAAAACTTGATTGCAACTTTATATATGCTTAAAAATAGAAGTATTTAATATTGCAGCTAAAAGATTTAATTCCTTAGCCAAAACTTAATAACAATTATAGAATCGATAAATATGGACGTAATAAATATTTAATAATTGTAAAGTCACACTTATTAACGCAAGTATACATATCACTCAGTAATATAGGGCTCTAATGGAGTCCTAAATATCGATCCCACAGGGAGTAAGATTAGAACTACGAACTAAGATTTTAGAAAACCAATACTTTAATCACAACAATGAAGTTCAATTTGCCTATCTGACACTAATAGACAATTGAAATAAATATGTAATTTTAACTATTAAATAACTAAATATACTAATGAAGGTACGAANTATATGTGTTTGATTTTATAAAAATGTATACGTATAATATTCAATAATGTCAAAGTCAAATTTGTCAACGCAAGTAAACGTATCGCTCAAGTAATATAGGGTTCTAATCGAGTCCTAGTTATCGATCCCACAGGGAGAAATAAAATACTGCGGACTAAGGCATAATAAGAAAGTAATACTTCAACTACAATGACGACGTTCAATTTGCTTATCTGTCGATAATAGAGAATTGAAATAAGTAGAAAATTTGGATAACTAATAAATAACTAATGATAGAAAGTAGGGTTTAATTTATGATATTCAATATATAAGAAAGNATTGGTTATTGATTCTGCGGCTAGGCTGGGAGGATACCGGCTCTCACTTCAGAGCTCCCACGTNCTATGGCTAGTTTGGGAGGATACCGGCTCTCACTTCGTAGCTCCCACGTTCCTCGTGCCTGAGGGCTAACATCTACACTTTAGTACCCAAACGATAGGACTGGATTGCGGATTTTAGCCTGTCACTCTAAAATCTCCAACTCTACGCCCGATAATATTATGTCCCTATTTATTTGCACCCAACTTCCAAGGACTTTAACCTCCCTGAATTTTGGATGTAATCTTCACTTTAGTTGTAAAACTCAATATATTTTAACAAATCAATTGGCCNATCAGCTCCCAAATGATAGGACTGAATTGGAGATTTTAGTCTTTCACTCTAAAATCTCCAATTTTACGCCCGATAGTAATATTTTCCTATTTATTTGCACCCAACTTCCAAGGTCTTTCACCTCCTTGAATCTTGGATGTAATCTTCACTTTAGTTGTAAAACTCAACAAATTTTAACAAATCAATTGGCCAGATTGAAAGAAACATTTTCATGGTTTTGCCAATTATTCGGTTGTAAAACTCAACATATTTTAAACAAATCAATTGGCCAGATTGAAAGTAACATAATTTAACAAATCAATTGGCCAGATTGAAAGTAAATTAAGATTGAAGTGAAAAGATCATCACAAATTCTTAAACATAGCCAGATTGAAAGTAAATTAAGATCGAAGTGAAAATATCATCACAATTTCTTAAACATTTTCAGCCAGATTGAAAGTAAATGAAGATCGAAGTGAAAAGATCATCACAATTTCTTAAACATTTTCTAATTGGGCAGATTGAAAGTAAATTAAGATCAAAGTGAAAAGATCATCACAATTTCTTAAACATTTTCATGCAAGATTGAAAGTAAATTAATGAAAAGATCATCACAATTTCTTAAACATTTTCATGACTTCACCATTCACTTTAGTTGTAAAACTCAACATATTTTAACAAATCAATTGGGCAGATTTGAAAGTAAATTAAGATCGAAGTGAAAAGATCATCACAATTTCTCAAACATTTTCATGGCTTCATGTAAATTAAGATCGAAGTGAAAAGATCATCATAATTTTTTTAAAATTTTCATGGCTCCAATAAATTAAGATTGAAGTGAAAAGATCATCACAATTTCTTTAACATTTTCATGGCTTCACCAATTCAAATTACCAAAAACATTTTCATGGTTTTGCCAATTATTCGGTTGTAAAACTCAACATATTTTAAACAAATCAATTGGCAGATTTGAAAGTAAATTAAGATCGAAGTGAAAAGATCATCACAATTTCTCAAACATTTTCATGGCTTCAGTAAATTAAGATCGAAGTGAAAAGATCATCACAATTTCTTAAACATTTTCATGACTTCACCATTCACTTTAGTTGTAAAACTCAACATATTTTAACAAATCAATTGGGCCAGATTGAAAGTAATTAATATTGAAGTGAAAAGATCATCACAATTTATTAAACATTTTTATGGCTTCACCAATTCAAATTACCATTTCAAAGTGAAAAGATCATCATAATTTCTTAAAAATTTTCTTAGCTTCACCAATTCAAATCACCATTTCACAAATCTTGAGACAAGGAGAAAGATAGAGAAAACTACACAGAACTCATGGGGAAAGCACAACAAAACTCAGAATTCATATATAAAATCAAAACCATACAAACTATAACAANCTTCACAAATCTCGAGACAAGGAGAAAGACAAAGAAAACTACTCAGATCTGATGGGGAAAACACAAAAAAACTCGGAATTCATATATAAAATTAAAGTCATACAAACTACAATAAATAAATGAACTTATCTCTAATTTCTTTCCAAGAAAACTCCTCGAAGTTCCTATGAATCTCTTCCTTTCTTTACAGCACAAGAATTCCTCTTCGAAGCAGCAAGGAGGAAGAAATCTCTCACTTTCCCTCCACTCTTACAATAAATTCCTCTTCAAAGCGGCAAGGAGGAAGAAATCTCTCACTTTCCCTCCACTCTTACAAACTTAAAGAGTTCCTCACAATATTGGAACCTTTCTAACCTCTATGAACTCTCTCTAGCACCTCCTATTTCTCTTTGAAGTAGCAAGGAGGAAGAAATCTCTCACTTTCCCTCCACTCTTACAATCTCTCGAAAATTCTTCTTCAAAGCGGCAAGGAGGAAGAAATCTCTCACTTTCCCTCCACTCTTACAATCTCTCGAAGCAATTCCTTTTTGAAGTAGCAAGGAGGAAGAAATCTCTCACTTTCCCTCCACTCTTACAATCTCTCGAAAATTCCTCACAAATTTTTACACTCTAGCAAACACTAATGGAACCTTTCTAACCTTCAGGAACTCTAGAGTCTTCTCAATTTTCGACCAAAATCTTCTTTTAAAGTTTTGGATGAACTTTTCCAAGAGTTGCCTAAGCATCCCTTGAAAATTTATTCTTATCCAAAGCCTGATTGGTCATAACCGTCGAGCTCGCCGTCAGCGGCCTCGAGGGCGCCGGCGGCGGACCTTATTAATGAATTAATTCTGGAGTCTAGGGAAAATCTTGCCGTTGGCAGGGTCGATGGCGCCGTCAGCGCCCTTGTTCAATTCTGCACATTTTGGCCCTTTTCGCTCCAAATTCATTTCTTTTTGCATCTTTTTGCTCCAATGACTCTAATTCATCATTCCTGCAATAAAACAATAAATTACCTTTCTTTAAAGTGCAATATCATCAAAAACAGTATAAAATAGGTATGAAAATTTCAACATAATTTCCTCTGGTCATTATGCCTCTGAACTCTCTTTCTCAATGAAAGAAATGCTAGCCTTGCCTCTACTCAAAGAAGAAGATGAAAAAAAAAACGTAAGCAAAAAAAAAAATAATTTTATTTATGTCAGAAAAAGGTACATCAGATGTGGGCAGAGCCATAACAATATAGGGCCTAATATAAATTGGAACAAACTCCAGTGTGTTGGCATTGAACACGAAGATGGGGGTACCTAGCAACTCCCCATTGGGCTTAACATCCTACATGACAGAAAGTAAGTACCCCGGTTGAGAAATGGATCGACGGATTTAAGTCCATCTCCTATTACGTGACCTTAGGAGTAGAGGAAGTAGAGAAGCTCTCTCATAACCCACTTTGATGTCTTAGTGATCCAAGTTAAGAAACTCTCCTAAAAAATAGGTTCTATTCCCCTTCAATAGAAGATGAATCCCAAAATTTTCTTAAGAAGAAAGCTTGCGGTAGCCTTGTCTTGAGGTAGCTTGTACCACCATGAGAAGGGGAAGCCCTCTTGACAATCCTATTAGGGATATATTCCTCGCAACTAGAAAGTACAGTGAAATAGCTCTCAGCCAAGGAAATATAGGACTCCGCCTAAATTGAAACTGAAATAGTAGGGACAAAAACCTATTGCTAAGCCTTAAGAAACCTGTTCTGGGTCCTTTGATCCTTCCCGCCCGATTTTAGAGTAGGAACAACCTCAGAGGGAACTGGGAAAACAAGTTTAGAGAATGCATTAAGGGAAACAACAACAGTAGCAATGTTGTTAGAAGACTGACCTGCTAGAGGTAGGG
>JXCR01146337.1:37337-102600 GCA_002079205.1 Phalaenopsis hybrid cultivar
GGCGGGCTTGACACAAGCCACTGTAATAGAAGCGACTCTGTGAGCATGATTCCCCTTTTCAGAGGGAGCACACAGAGCAACAGCCTAAGAAGGTTTAAGATTAACCAAGAAAATCTTGATAGGGTTCTCAAGGAAACCAAAGATTATAGTACCTTCGGGAGCATAGAAGAAACTAGAGAAGAAGGAAACTGAGCTCCCTCCAGCAGTGACAATCATAACAAATCTCTCATTTTCCATGTCTGTCAAGCAAAAAGAAACAACAATCAATAAGAAGAAAAGGTCAAAAAAGCAATCATAAAAGTATATTACAACAGCACCGATGCATATAAATATGCAGTAATCAGAATGCTAAGAGTAAGAAAATGACATACACTACATTAGATTGCTAGCCATTACAATGGATGCATGGACCAAAAGCCAAGGTTCCACAAAAATCTCAATAATTAACTCAAGCGAGAGAAGCCAGCCCACAATAATATGAGTGAAACTCCTAATATGGATAGAGAGGCTTTAAACCCAATAATAAAAAGCAAAAGTCATAGTTTGAAGAGAGGAACTCATCCTTTGTGGAGTCACCATATTTGTTTCTTAGTTCCTTTTAAAGACTCAGAGTCACCAGTTTGTCTATTTATATGTCATTGTATAATTCCCTTAGTTGAATAAATCTCCCTCCCACATCATATCAATAATTCGAAGAGGAGAAAAATTAGAAAGAAAGATATACGACAATAAGTAGGAAAACAAATAAAAGAAACAAGTGAAAAGCTTATATAAGAATAATCCTCATGTGATGGGTTGATAGCATGCGACCGATAGAATTGGATCAAAGTATCTCTAAACACAACATCCATGAAGAGAATCCTTATATAAGTCGTCCGTAATAAGAGAGCCAAATAAAATATTTTGTTTTGAGGTCAAGCGTGTTTTAGAGGAATGTATCGCTCTAGTTAATTACATCTTGAGGGAGACCCATGAATACACTTGATAAAAGGATTTTTGCTTATATTATCATGAACCTAGACAATGGGCTATCAAGAAATGGTGATTTTGTATGGGAATGCACCAATGCTTCAAAGCTATTGCTAAGCCATAGAGTACATAGTGGTCTCTCACTTCCTAAATGGGTAGTAGCTCATTTGCAAAAAGAGCCTACAAAATAACCAAAATAATCTCGATGGGGATATCCCTATACGTTAAAGTTCACCGAGGAATATAGATAGAGGGTGAATCAACGCATCCAAATGGGTGGTTGCTCATCGGTAATTTGTTCATCAAGATGATATCAGTGAAGTCAAAGAAGTGACAAATTGGAAAGGGGGTCAGCAAGAAGAAGGGCAGAACAGCTCTAAAAGATAGAGGTTGTCGAGCCGAGATACAATGGATTTGTTATCCCAAGCTACTAGGACCCTAAGTTTACTTGATTGTGAAGGTAGTTGACCGAACATGACAAGAGATCTCTAGTTAGCAATCCTTGAATTACGTCATCCTTGAGGACCTTGGTAGTCATAAGATCAAAAGAACTAAACTCTAGTCGTAGGAGCTACAAGATAAAGCCAAGAGGTGAGACTTACACTTACAAGATAGATGATGGAGTTGCCTTAGGAGTGAAGAGGTTCAGCTACAAAGCTGTAAACACTCTCCACAAAGCACTTACACCTCATTTTTGTCAGGGCAGCCTCTAACACCCTAAGCATGTTAGGCAACCACCTAAGTAGGAATCTGTATTGGATTAGTCAAGTTAAAGAAGCTTAAGGGCTACTCCTCAAGACATGCAAATATAAATATAATTATCTACCAAATTCCTAAGCAAAGAGGCCCAATTATATGAGTTAAGATATAACCATGCTATGCAAACCATTTTAAAACAGGTCTAAAGTTCATGCATAAAAATGAAAGTGTTAATTTTAAAGTCCTAAATATTTTAATCCTAAAATTTTCTTTATCTTCAATGTTTTATTCAAATTTTTGAGCAAATTTTGAATTTTAAATCCTAAAGAGCCTAACTTATATAGTAGATTCTCAGACAAGCCACTCATGAAAATGGGAGAAACAATCAAGAGCCCAAGCATGTAAGAAAGGCCTAAAGCAAACCAAAAAAAATAAAAAGAAAGGTCGGCGCCCCTGGATCCTAGGAAAAAAAAGAGCGGTTGGACTCCACATATACATGCCCGGGTCCTAATTTTAGACATCAATATCAAATTTGGAATTAAGATATGGGACACGAGATAGTGCTTCATATCTATCACCATGTGGTTCCAACACCAAAATGCATTGAAGCTCGTGGTTGTATCTTAGTTTCACCACAAGACTCTCTTAAGGATTCTAGAAAGTACATAAAAAATAAAATAAAGGACTTGATTTGCATGAAAAGATGCTAGGACAAAACCTATATACATGTAATCCGTCTAAGCCATGCTTGGTTGAGGAAAGTAGCACCTACAAGCAAAGTTAGCATACAAATCATCACATACTCCCTTTTTTTATTATACATTTGTGTGTGCATATATATGACATACCTCTCTTAGAAGACCAACCTAATATACTACCTTGTATATAAGAAGTTGGCACACACAAGCACACCAAAAGCACACCAAAAGTACAAAAGTGACTCTTAGCTAGAGAAAACAAGATAGTGGAGAAGTATAGCTAGAGGTATCAAAAATACTTCATAGCATTTTAGTCCTAGACTAGCATGTCATCTAAAAAAAGGTGTCCTAACCATAATCTAAGTATGAACGATAAAGTCTTCGGTTACCATATGACTTTGTTGGGATCATCACACTGACCCCATCATAAAGATCAAAGGGATCTAAAGCATGTCACAAAAAAAGGGGTGACATTTAAAAAGGGTGGCCTCATAAATGGCCTAACATATAAAAATTTTAAAGTAAAGTGGATAATATTTATAGTTGGAAGAACATCTATTTTTTATACTTTAAAATTATTGATCATGAAATGTGGTTCCGTGACACATGTGACATACTTTTGAGTCCTTAAATCTTTAACACAGTCATAATGGTTGTTGCTCGTGAAACAGAAACTCACATTGCTAGCTGAGATATCATCATGGGCAATGCTTGTTTGAGTATCAAAGACAGAAAATGGGTCATAATCCTAGCGATCACGATAGGTCATCAAGGCAAATGAGCAAGCATATAAACATGCAAAAGGTATGCATTATTGTTGTTCAACTGAAATACAAAGCAATCATAATGGGTGAATAAATGCAAAGCACACATCACACAAATGAAAATAAGGATGCTACATGCAACATGACACTAACGAATGAGATGTAATAGTAAAACAAGCTACCCGCAGAAAGGAATTACACCTGCTCATGGTACCCGGGGCATCATACAACAAGGAGGCACTGACTACGAGTGAGTTTACATTGAGTAAAAGGATACCTATAATGAGGAGCTGTACCTTACTCGAGAAGCACTTATCGAGCACATATGCAAACATGCAAGATATGTAACAAGGCAAATGAGACAAGTCCAACATACAAAAATGAAGCAGACATATGAAAAATGTAGCATATGGCATGCGAATGACACTCAAATGAAAAACATGCAAAGATGCAAAGTTCCAAACATATTAAGTCACATGATTCATAAAGGTGAGAATCACATACTTAAGTGTACACACATTGTGTCTCAACTGAGTTCAACGACTGTGAAGTATAACTTGTATTCAACACAATATGAAATACCCCAAAACTCTTTAAACGGTGTCATGGGGAACGAGGCATGTGGCTATGCATGTGAGCCATCTCATAGCAAAATGTGCAAATGCTTATTCTCTATGCATACAACAGTGTATGTAGAGAAGACATCACAAGGTGGGGACGCTTGGAGAGATACCCAGAACTAGGATGCTCAAGGAGACATCCATGACATGCCATGTGTGTAGCATATAAGACAAATATAGTTTTCATGCAATGAAATAAATCATAGACATCAAGTTTAAAAGGTTTTTCATACACGTGCAAAGAAAATATGCAACATGAAAGAAAGGATACAAGATGCAAGTGATTGGTCGACTGGGTCATAGCGGCTAGTTGAACTGAAAAGGTTGGCCGAACAATTTGGAATGATTGATCAGACCTAAAAGTGTGGGTGATCAACCCGGGATAGCCCATCCAACCTAAAGCCTGTGATCAATGCTGTATGGTTGATCAAACCTAACAGATTGTTCAATCAGACAAGGACAAACATTTTTGCTTTTGAAGTGGGGTAATCAGGCATGGATGGTTGATCACACCTAAAAAATCGGGCGATTGGGCTTGGAACGCTAATTTGACCTAAACCAGGTGATCAACACGAGATGATTGATCAAACCTAAAAGGTCAGCGATCAAACGAGGTGGTCGATCGAGTCCTGAAATTAGGTCAATCGGGCCAGGACCGCTGACTGAACCTAAAGTGGGTGATCAACGCAGTGCTGTCGATCAAACCGAAAAGATAAGGCGATTGGGCCAATGTGGCCGATTGAACCCTGATAAGGAATAACTTATTGTTAAATTTGAATATAATTCATGTGAATAAAATTTAAGTGTTGAATATGGAACTATGGATTAACATATATGTGAAACCTGTTGAATATGACGATATGAACTCCAAGAAATACTAAACCAAAATGGAAGAATAGGTATGGATTTAGAAGAACATTGAGAACTTAATTTTTTGGCTAATCGAACCAGTGGAACCAAACCAAATAAAAAATTAAAATACCAAACTCACCATAACAAACAAAAGTTCACCAACCTAGACAACCAAAATCACACATAGATAGATCAACTGTGAACCATAGATTAGCCAACTTAGAAATAAAACTAATAATCATACATAAACCTAAAATAATCTATTAGAAGACTCATTTAGTTTACTAGATATCCCTAATTAGTGCTAATGACTTGAACATATGAAACCCCAAAACCTATAACCCCATTGGATCATGTAGGTACACTAACATAAAACTCCTCAGACCACTAGAAGTGAGGGAGTCATGACCTTAACGTGGTAAGGCATTGGTTTTAACAATGAATTACCCTAAGTAATAAAGAAGAGATACGAAAGCTGCAAGTAAATATTATTAGGGAAGTGCATCATGGAACAATGACATGAATGGATGAGAAAAGAAATTCACCGTGGCCTATCATGGCAATAAATTAGTTCAGATTGAGCGAATGCCATGATTTTTTAAATTTTATTTAGATAGTAGTGTTATGTGAGTAAACCGGAATAGATGTTCATGAGGTTTTGAAATATATATATATGTACATTTTAAGCGTCACGGTAACGTTAATTCAGCTTCAACTTTCAATACAAGCACTGACGCTTTGTAACCTTACTCTCAATCACACTTCGAAGTGAAGCGAGATAATTCGCAGTTCGTCAGAGCTGCTGTGGCGACATCGATTAGATTACAAGTTGTTTTGGACGACTGAATCCTACAAATGCTTATTTTAAAGGCCTAAGACTGCTGTTGTTTTGTCGTCTAATGGCAGAAACACGCGATTTTTCATAGATATTAGCTGGCCTGCTGATTTTTTCTTTGTTCGCTGATTTGAAGCATGGAGTTCTACGCTCAAAATAAAGAATAAAAAAATAGTTTTATTTTTTCTCATAATTATGAGTTGCGATAGTGGGGCCATTCATTTAATCATCGTTTTCCTTTTAGTTCAAATTTTGCTTCCATTTCGGCTTTATAGGAGATGAATACTTCCAGATCATCCCGTCTGAAAGAGAGTCAGACCTTCTAAGAACCATATGTAAGACCCTGTGTTAATACTTCCACATCTCGACCATGGATCACGTCATGCTCTATAGATAGATCTGTTATGTGGATCACACTTAAAGAATAAATTATAAATCAAACCAGAAAAAATGATAGAGATAGAGTTTTTTGAAATTCAGTCGCCAACATATCTCATAACAAATTAATAAAAAAACTCCGAGAAACTATGTAAGGTTATTTATATGTGATATGTCAAGAGTGTATGTTTTAAAAATAAAATTGGATTAAGACATCTTAAAACACATATCCTCGAAANACATATTTAAAGAAGCTGGTAAGTTGGAAGAATTTTCCTAAGATTTTGCAGAATTTACCCACTATTGAAGTAAAACATATGCAGATCATCAAGGCAAGATGGGAGAAGCCTCCTCACCCCTTCATTAAAATCAACACTGATGGAAGCTACACTAACAAGAAAGCTGGAATAGAGGGGATCTTCAGAGATCACACAGGGCATACTTTGCTCTACTATAAGGCTCCTTATATTGTTGTAGACGCTCTGAACTCTGAAGCTGCTACTCTTTACTGGGCCCTAAAATTTGCTAAGGGAAACAAGTGGAAGTGGATCATTGCTGAAGTGGACTCTTCACTTTTGGTGGAGCTGCTGACTGTTAACCTTTCAGCCCCTTGGCACATCAACCAGTGGATTCACAAGATAAAGAACCTTAGCCCTGAGATTATGATAGATTTCTCCTTTGTGTATAGGGAAGCAAATAGGCCTTCTAACTTCTTGGCTCTGTAGGGGTTCCAAGAAGTTGTGCTCTTCTCTCAATTTTGTTTGTTTAATTTGGGGGTATATACATGTAATTTTGGTATACTTAACTTTTTGTTTTGTTGGAGAGGGTTCCTCCTTTAGGCTGATCCTTTGTATTAGATTACATTTTGGAGGAACTGGTGTTATCTCGATAAGTTGTAACCTTTTGTTTTAATATAGATGTTGGGAGCCCACAAAATAAAAAAAANTTTATTTGCCCACAAGTTCCCCATTTAACATGAAGAATTAAATATGGTTTATATTAAGCTGGGTTCGAATAAGCTTCCTATAAGGGTAAGCCCCTATAGTTAATTACATCTTAAATGACCGAAGTCACTTAAGAAAACTCTCGATAAAAATCAGAGAATATTATCTTCAAAGAAGTCAAAAGGATAGGACTTTTCAACGAAATCGGACGAAGAGGTGTGAAATATTATCTTCAAGGAGTTCAAACGATAGGACTTTTCAACGAAATCAGACAAAGAGGTGTGAAATGAGAATGACTCAAATTTGGAACATTCTGTTTTTAGAATCCAATGGAGGAAGAACTAGGGGATGTCATGGATCCAGAGGAGAACCTCGGTGACTTGCCAGTCTATCCTATTGTTTGGCTTTAGTTTTGAGGAGAAATTATTTAAATATTTCATCATGCCAATTTTATTTATTTAGGGCTTATATTTGTGTGAAACGATCACACAAATAGCCTGAAAGATGTGAGGGTTTAGGTCATGACGGACGACAACCTCGGAATCCTAAGACGAGTTAGGACTTAGATTGTACAGTAGAGATGTACAAAGGCCTAAAGGTAAGGTGAGGATTTATGTTGCATAAGCAAGCAACCTCAAAATCCCATGGCTTATTGTTTAGTTCTAAGGAAGGAAATTAGTTTAGCTGGGGAAGATAGATTTTACCGTTGAAGATGGCCGTGCTGCCCACCATGCTAGCTCCAAGCTCCTTGTCATGACGTGTTTAAGTTTTCTAGGGTGTCAAATTAGATGTCAAATCAGGTGGCTCTTTGGTTGTAGTTCTTTAAATATTATGGGGCATGTTAAAGTTATTTAGAGCGACACCGGTTAGGATCCCACGGTTCCCTCGTTCCGATACCACTATTTTATATTAGATTCATTTAGTCTAAATGAATTTACTAAACTCAACTTAATGAGTTCCATACTTTCATTTAGACAGTGAGAAGCCTCGTTAGCAACCGTAGGTTACCTCCTCTGAGGGATTCCCGATCATCCGATAGAGACGTCTTAATTTAGTTGTAGTTGTGATTTTTTTATGATTTTGTGATTAAATTTAGAGTTGTTTTATATTTTGAATGTTCTGGAGTTGATTTTTTATCTTGATTGATTTTAATTTTGGTTTTGGTTTTGCGTCTATCATAGCAGTTTTGCTTTTCATGCAAGGTGATATCGTTGTTTAGCATGCAAGTTTTTTAAGGATAAAAGTACAATGTGGAAAGTATAGAAAAGACAGTACTGTAAACTATAAAAGCGTACCTGACGAGTCTTCTCGTTCCACCACCTGAAACTGAAAATGCATGTAAAGGCATTTTATGTAAAGTGGAAAAATAAGGTTCTGGTGATCTACCAAATTCTTGAATCATATCTTGGTAAACACCTACTAATTTGACTAAGGATGATTTCATTAAGCAAAACATATTAAGTTTAGTAGACCTCTGAGGTATCCAACAGGTTAGGAGAAAAAGGCAGCTCCATGCTTTCCCCTCACCGCAATGTGAAAAGTCTCGAGCTCATTTAAACTTATTATGTTGCTTAATAATCCATCCTGCAAATATTTCTAGTGTTCAATGAACAGTGATGTTTCAATTATCCCTAAGAGTAGGGTGATTGTCATTTATCATTCAAGTCGAGAATTAGGCAGGTGAAGACACTTAAAGGGGTAAGTTAGTGTTATGAAGACACTTAGCCAATTTTGGTTTTAACTTAAGCTTGTAGTGTTTCAAAGGTGTTCAATTTCTAGTTACATTCACTTTTCTATTCCTCATTTAATCAAATTTGATTTAGCTTAGATCGCTCCTAAGCCCTTAAGATCTTGGTGGATGTCTTAGTCATTTTTAAGAGATTAAATTTTAAGTAATAATAATCCATCATCAAAACATTTGAATGTTATTTGAACACCAGATAGGGGTATTAAATTAGTGAGTTTTTAACACCCAAAACTATACCCTCAAGTCTATGGTCATTTAATTTGGTAGACTTCCAAAGTTTAATAATCTAGGAAATTTCAAATTTATCCTTTAGTTGAAAAAAAGTGAGATTGATTTCTAGCAATTAAACCCTTGTGTTTCAATCATCCAAATATGTTAATTAAGATCAAAGGTTTCCCATTCCCCTTTCTTGAATTAAGCCTAAGTGTTAATTAAGGCTAAATTTCTAAAATTACACTTTTGCCCCTAAAGCTCTATCACTTCATAATTCATCAAATTTAATTTAAATGACCTTAGAATTTTCATCCTACCTCACTCATGAGTCAATTAAGACATCAGAGGAGAAAATGTGTTTTTTAAAATTTTAATTTATTTTATATAATTATTTATATGCAAGAATGGTATTTTTCAAAGAAAATTCAACANCAATTTGGTAGACTTCCAAAGTTTAATAATCTAGGAAATTTCAAATTTATCCTTTAATTGAAAAAAAGTGAGATTGATTTCTAGCAATTAAACCCTTGTGTTTCAATCATCCAAATATGTTAATTAAGATCAAAGGTTTCCCATTCCCCTTTCTTGAATTAAGCCTAAGTGTTAATTAAGGCTAAATTTCTAAAATTACACTTTTGCCCCTAAAGCTCTATCACTTCATAATTCATCAAATTTAATTCAAATGACTTTAGAATTTTCATCCTACCTCACTCATGAGTCAATTAAGACATCAGAGGAGAAAATGTGATTTTTAAAATTTTAATTTATTTTATATAATTATTTATATGCAAGAATGGTATTTTTCAAAGAAAATTCAACAAATTGACCAAGGTAAAGCCTAATCCATTGAAAGTTTTACTCAAGGTAGACTTAGACCAGAGAAACACTTTGGCTAAATTTCATTATTTTTTTAGTTTTATTTCACATGTTAAAATTATTTTATGTTCTAAAGTATTAATTAATTATAAAATATTTTTTAAGTGGAAATTTAAGTTTTATATTTTTATTCAATCTTTCTGAGATCAAGGAGCCTAGAGGAACAAATTTTATATTTTTCTAATTTTTCTTTGAATTATTAGAATTTTTTAAGTGAAAGATTAAGAAAAATTCATTTTTAGCCTTTAAAAAATTATTTTAAGCTTTAAAATTTAATATCTTCACTTATAAAATAAGGAAAAATATTCCAATTGTTCCTAAGTACTTAGTAAATAATTTAAAATATTTCCATGAATTTTATTAATTTTGTGATTTTTACTAACTTTTAATTACTTAAATATTCAAAATAGACTTAAAAACTAAGTTTTTATTTTATTTACAATTTTCTTTTTAGAAAATTACTATGATCACAGAGAACTCCAAAAACTAATTCTTATGATTTTTTGAGTTATATTTTAATTATTAAAAATCATTATAGTGTCANATACTTAGTAAATAATTTAAAATATTTCCATGAATTTTGTTAATTTTGTGATTTTTACTAACTTTTAATTACTTAAATATTCAAAATAGACTTAAAAACTAAGTTTTTATTTTATTTACAATTTCCTTTTTAGAAAATTCCTATGATCACAGAAACTCCCAAAACTAATTCTTATGATTTTCTTAGTTGTATTTTAATTATTAAAAATCATTATAGTGTCAAAATGACATTTAACTTAAAAAATCAATTTTAGTTATTAAATGAGCTTTAAATATTTTGAAAATTTTATGGGGTGTTCACTGAACTTTAAATAATAATAGAGATTTAAAATCAAGTCATTTAGATGTTTATGTTTCCCAAATTAATTTTCTTTGTGTTTTAGGATTTTGTGCAAATTAGGTGTGTTCTTAATTACTTAGCTCATAAAATATTTTCCAAAGGTTTCTCTGGTCACAATAGACCTTCCAAAGTTTCTTTGGATTTTTGTAAATAACATGCTAATTATTATGATTAATTTATGCAAATAATAGACATAAACTTGAAAAATATGGATCTCAGTCTGAAGCCTTCTCTAACTTTGGAAAAATCAGAGAATATCCCCTATGACAGAGGCAACAACATGCCAAAATATTAAGCTATGGTGAAATGTTTACATGCATGGAGAGTTAAAAGACTCAAATCATTATTTAATTATTTAAAAATAACATATGCATCAAGTAAACTTCAAACCATTTCCGCATTGTTCTCCTCTGTTCACTGAGTACTAAAATATTTTTAATTTATTTTTGTGATTTTTCTATACCAAGATATGAATTTTTACAGATCAAGCATCTAAATAAATCAGAAAATATCCTATTTTTCTATTTAAACGCGCGGCGCTATGCAATCATATGATGGCTTCGAAAATACGCGTGGCGCACTCTGGTTGGACGCTGCCTTTCACGTAGCCGCTGACTCGACCCACGCTTTATGACCCACGCTACCATCCGGTGTAATCGGAGCCCTCCATTTGATACACGCGTGATCTAATGGCTCAACGTCATCGTCCCCAAATAGAGTGAACCTGTGATCGTTAACATTAAAACCCTAGATCTCACTCATTTCTCAACCAAATGACCTCGGGTTTGATACTATGGACTCGTCTAAGTGTGCCGAACACATCCATATGATAAACATGCCATTAAACTAACACTAATCAAATGGAGAATCAAAATAGGCTCGGGAAGAGGGGAAGTTCAATACCTTTGCTCTAAGAAGGAAAGCTTCAATCAGAGGTGCTCGACAACTTTGTGGAGGTCCAAGGAGCCTAGTGATTGCGCCTTTGGTTGTGATGAAAGGTCTAGACCCAAATTCGATCAATGTCGATTTTGGGTGTTGATCAAAGTCTAATGTAGAGGCTCTCTATGAGGGGTGTTTGATGGGGCTATGTCTTATTTCACTGTGGTGAAGGAGTGAGTGAGTTTAATTTGATTTTTGTGCACTTTGGAGGTGTGGAGATTTCTGTCCTATCTCCGAGAAGGATTTGAGCTAAAAAATTGAACTCCGACAAGGGAAAATAGGGCAAGGAAGAGGTTAGGTTGCACTAAGGAGGTCTTAAAGAGGCTATGGGAGCAATTTAGAGGGGTCTCTTCGATAAAATTTTAGCACCTCTCTCTTAGCTGTGAAGGGGCCATTTTATAGCCATGGCCAGAGAGGGGAGCTCAGGGCCTACCCTTGGGTGCAAAGGCTTGCTTAGGAGGAGGGCTGAGGAGCTCCAAAGATTAATTAGGGTGACGTGGCCTCTACAGTTGAAATTGGGTTTGAATTAGCCTTGGGGCTCTCAATTTTGGGGTTTTACAGTGACTAGGCTGGCCGGCATGGCTAGGGGAGGTGGCCAGGAAGTCATGTGAGTCATGGGGAGGCTTGATTATGATTTACCCCCAAGGGTTAGTGATGATGAGGGGAATTTTTTATTAAGGCCCAAAAATGGGCATGTATCCCTTAATTTAGGGATCCATTGGTCCATAGCTTGCTTGGGTGAGTTTAGTGTTATTTAGCCTGGTCCAAAGGAAGAGCTTAATGGCTGTGAAGTGACAAATTTTGTGACTTCAGGGTTGTTAGGACAATTTTGGTATATAGGTTCAATTGGGGTCCAAATGACCAAAGGTCGGGTTTGGGTTATGATAGCCATGACTTTGAGCCAAAATGATTGATCAACATTATATAGATAATTGTAATGAATATTTTTGGTGAAGGATTGAAATGATTTTGAGTTCATTTGAGGGTTCAATTTGAAGGATTTTGGGAAATTTGGTCACTTTGGGCATGTTGGGCTAGACTTGAGTCTAGATTGGGCTAAGAATGGGCTAATTCAAAATTTATTATTGAAAATGGTCAATAGGAATTTCATGAAGAGTTTTCAACATAAATTGGGTGCCAATTTTGGGGTTAGGAGACATAGCCAATTTGGGGCAAAATTGAGAATTTTTGGATTTAGGTTAAAATTAAATGAAATTGGGGCCTCACCAAGGCTAATTGAAGGTCAATTTTGATGTGTATGATTGTTATGAAGAGTTTAGGATTCAAATTGGGGCAAATGGAGTTGGCCATAGGGTTCAATTTGGTGAGATTAAGTCATGTAGCCAAAATTGGGGATTTGACCTAGATCAAAATTGGGCTCAAAGCATGGGCCAATTAAACTTGAATTTGGTTTAAATTTATCATGTATAAGGTGAATTTGATTTTAGGGTTGAAATTGGGTGAAGTTGGGACCAAATTGATGGACATTTGGGGTAGATTGGGCATTTTAAAGGCAATTTTGGAGTTTTTGTCAAAATGATCAAATTGTGCAAATTGGGTCCAATTGAGGGTTACAAATGGGTTTTGGAAACATTTAGAGTGATTTNTTGTTTCCCAAATTAATTTTCTTTGTGTTTTAGGATTTTGTGCAAATTAGGTGTCTTCTTAATTACTTAGCTCATGAAATATTTTCCAAAGGTTTCTCTGGTCACAATAGACCTTCAAAATTTTCTTTGGATTTTCGCTAACAACATGCTAATTATTATGATTAATTTATGCAAATAATAGACATAAACTTGAAAAATATGGATCTCAGTCTGAAGCCTTCTCTAACTTTGGAAAAATCAGAGAATATCCCCTATGACAGAGGCAACAACATGCCAAAATATTAAGCTATGGTGAAATGTTTACATGCATGGAGAGTTAAAAGACTCAAATCAATATTTAATTATTTAAAAATAACATATGCATCAAGTAAACTTCAAACCATTTCTGCATTGTTCTCCTCTGTTCACTGAGTACTAAAATATTTTTAATTTATTTTTGTGATTTTTCTATACCAAGATATGAATTTTTATAGATCAAGCATTTAAATAAATCAGAAAATATCCTATGTTTTTATTTAAACGCGTGGCGCTATGCAATCATATGATGGCTTCAAAAATACGCGTGGCGCACTCTGGTTGGACGCTGCCTTCCACGTAGCCGCTGACTCGACCCACGCTTTATGACCCACGCTACCATCCGGTGCAATCGGAGCCCTCCATTTGATACACGCGTGATCTAACGGCTCAACGTCATCGTCCCCAAATAGAGTGAACCTGTGATCGTTAACATTAAAACCCTATATCTCACTCATTTCTCAACCAAATGACCTCGGGTTTGATACTATGGACTCGTCTAAGTGTGTCGAACACATCCATATGATAAACATGCCATTAAACTAACACTAATCAAATGGAGAATTAAAATAGGCTCGGGAAGAGGGGAAGTTCAATACCTTTGCTCTAAGAAGGAAAGCTTCAATCAGAGGTGCTCGACAACTTTGTGGAGGTCCAAGGAGCCTAGTGATTGAGCCTTTGGTTGTGATGAAAGGTCTAGACCCAAATTCAATCAATGCCATTTTTGGGTGTTGATCAAAGTCTAATGTAGAGGCTCTCTGTGAGGGGGGTTTGATGGGGCTATGTCTTATTTCACTGTGGTGAAGGAGTGAGTGAGTTTAATTTGATTTTTGTGCACTTTGGAGGTGTGGAGATTTTTGTACTATCTCCGAGAAGGATTTGAGCTAAAAAATTGAACTCCAATAAGGGGAAATAGGGCAAGGAAGAGGTTGGGTTGCACTAAGGAGGTCTTAAAGAGGCTATGGGAGCAATTTAGAGGGGTCTCTTTGATAAAATTTTAGCACCTCTCTCTTAGCTGTGAAGGGGCCATTTTATAGACATGGCCAGAGAGGGGAGCTCAGGGCCTACCCTTGGATGCAAAGGCTTGCTTAGGAGGAGGGTTGAGGAGCTCCAAAGATTAATTAGGGTGAAGTGGCCTCTAGAGTTGAAATTGGGTTTGAATTAGCCTTGGGGCTCTCGATTTTGGGGTTTTCCAGTGACTAGGCTGGCTGGCATGGGTAGGGGAGGTGGCCAGAAAGTCATGTGAGCCATGGGGAGGCTTGATTATGATTTACCCCCAAGGGTTAGTGATGATGAGGGGGATTTTTTATTAAGGCCCAAAAATGGGCATGTATCCCTTAATTTAGGGATCCATTGGTCCATAGCTTGCTTGGGTGAGTTTAGTGTTATTTAGCATGGTCCAAAGGAAGAGCTTAATGGCTGTGAAGTGACGAATTTTGTGACCAGGGTTGTTAGGGCAATTTTGGTATATAGGTTCAATTTGGGTCCAAATGACCAAAGGTCGGGTTTGGGTTATGATAGCCATGACTTTGAGCCCAAAATTATATTGATAATTGTAATGAATATTTTTGGTGAAGGATTGAAATGATTTTGAGTTCATTTGAGGGTTCAATTTGAAAGATTTTGGAAATTTGGTCACTTTGGGGATGTTGGGCTAGACTTGAGTCTAGATTGGGCTAAGAATGGGCTAATTCCAAATTTATTATTGAAAATGGTCAATAGGAATTTCATGAAGAGTTTTCAACATAAATTGGGTGCCAATTTTGGGGTTAGGAGACATAGCCAATTTGGGGGCAAAATTGAGAATTTTTGGATTTAGGTTAAAATTAAATGAAATTGGGGCCTCACCAAGGCCAATTGAAGGTCAATTTTGATGTGTATGATTGTTATAAAGAGTTTAGGATTCAAATTGAGGCAAATGGAGTTGGCCAGAGGGTTCAATTTGGTGAGATTAAGTCATGTAGCCAAAATTGGGGGTTTGACCTAGATGAAAATTAGGCTCAAAGCATGGGCAAATTAAACTTGAATTAGGTTTAAATTTATCATATAGAAGGTGAATTTGATTTTAGGATTGAAATTGGGTGAAGTTGGGACCAAATTGATGGACATTTGGGATAGATTGGGCATTTTAAAGGCAATTTTGGAGTTTTTGTCGAAATGATCAAATTGTGCAAATTGGGTCCAATTGAGGGTTACAAATGGGTTTTGGAAACATTTAGAGTGATTTTGAAGGTTTTGGGAAAGTTTGGGGTGCAAGGGTATTTTTGTAATTTTTGCAATTTTGGGGGTATTTTGGTAAATTTGGCATTTTTTTGGTAGTTTTGGGTAATTTGGGTATTTTCAAAAGGTTTGAAATGATTTTTGAACAAATTTAGAAATTTTGGATGAATTTGAGGATTTTGACCAAATTTGGGATTTGGGGGGCATTTATGTAATTTGGGTAGGATAGGGGGTGAAAGGTCAAATTGGGTATTTTGGTAGGGTTGGGGTATCAACTACCCTACATGAGCTATGGACCAANATGAATTTGAGGATTTTGACCAAATTTGGGATTTGGTGGGCATTTATGTAATTTGGGTAGGTTAGGGGGTGAAAGGTCAAATTTGGTATTTTGGTAGGGTTGGGGTATCAACTACCCTACATGAGCTATGGACCAATAGAAACCCCATTTGGGTCCTCTATGTACTAGTCTTAGCTAAACCCTAGCCTAGGGCTAGTGGATTTAAGGGACTATCTACATGAGTCTCCCAAAGGATCAAGGGACCAAAGTCAAGAAAATTTGGGTTTAGGGTTGTGAGTGATTGTGAGTGTAGTGAGTGAAGGTAAGTGCCTTAGCTCTAGACCAACACCCAGAGTCAACCCCAAGGGCAAGCAGTCCAATGGGAACTCTTCTTGAGCTCCCCCATACTGACCCCACCTACTAAATGCTAGAGGTTAGGACCAATGTATAGAGCTTCAAGTAAGGAAGAGGGTAGAATTTCTAATGGTAAGGGTTCTAGTTTTATAGGAATAATCAACAGGAAAGTCCTATGGCTAGATCTTAGGCTACTAAAGAGGAAAAACTAAACCTCAACCAAAAGTGAGGTCGACAAATGGACCCCCAATAGCTGTGGTGTGTTGGGGAAGCACACCGCGCGTATTAGCATTGACCGACAAGATCAACAAAACTAACACAGATATATAAGTTAATAAACTTAGAAGGAGGTGTAGATTTGTATGTGCTATTTGTTTCCGCTGAGGAATTAACAAGCAAATATTTGATCGAAGTCAAGAGGTAGGAACTCTCGCTGGGGACTGGAGAGTGGGTTTGAGTTATTAAGTTTCAGGTATTTATATAGGATGAGAATCAGTATGTAAGTGATGACCCTGGGGTGGGAATTGAAATTTAGGTATCGATTTCAAAAAGAGAGTCAAAATTTAGGTACCGACCTCGAAAGAAGGGAACCAGAATTTAAGAATTGATCCCAAAATGAGAATTGAAATTTAGGTATCAATCTATAGAGAGTGTGGGAAGTTAGGGACCGATCTCAAAAAAAGAGAATTAGAAGTTAAAGACTGATTCCAAAAATGAGAATTGAAAGTTAAGGATCAATCTCAAGAGAAGGGTCAGAAGTTAGGGACCGATCTCAAAAGGAGGGAATCAGAAGTTAAGGACTGATTCCAAAAAAGAGAATTGAAAGTTAAGGATCAATCTCAAAAGAGGATCGGATGTTACAGACCAATCTCAAATGGAGGGAATCAGAAGTTAAGGACTGATCCAAAATGAGAATTGAAAGTTAAGGATCAATCTCAGGAGAGGATTGGAAGTTAAGGATTGACCTCGAAAGGAGAGAATCAGAAGTTAGGGACTAATTTTAAAATGAGAATTGAAAGTTAAGGATCAATCTCAAAAGAGAATCGAAAGTTAGGGACCAATCTCAAAATGAGGGAACCAGAAGTTAAGGACTGATTCCAAGATGAGAATTGAAAGTTGAGGATCAATCTTAAAAGAGGATCAGAAGTTCAGGACCCACCTCAAAAGGAGGGAATCAGAAGTTAAGGACTAATTCCAAAAATGAGAATTGAAAGTTAATGATCAATCTCAAAAGAGGAACAGAAGTTAGGTACCGATCTCAAAAGGAGTGAATCAGAAGTTAAAGACTGATTCCAAAATGACAAAAGAAAGTTAAGGATCAATCTCAAAAGAGGATCGGAAGTTTGGGACTGACCTCAAAAGGAGGGAATCAGAAGTTAAGTATTGACTCCAAAATTAGAATTGAAAGTTAATGACCAATCTCAAGAGTGGATCAGAAGTTAAGGACCAACCTTGAAAGGAGGGAATCAGAAGTTAGAGTCATATTCTAAAATAAGAATTGAAAGGTAAGGATTAATCTCAAAAAGAGGATCAGAAGTTAGGGACCGACCTCGAAAGGAGGGAATCAAAAATTAAGGATTGATTCTAAAATGAGAATTGAACGTTAAGAATCAATCTCAAGAGAGCATCGGAAGTTACAGACCAAATTTAAAAGGAGGGAATCAAAAGTTAAGGGCTGATCCAATATGAGAATTGAAAGTTAAGGATCAATCTCAAAAAGAGGTTCGGAAGTTATGAACCAACCTCGAAAGGAGGGAATCAGAAGTTAAGGACTTATTCCAAAATGAGAATTGAAGGTTAAGGATCATTCTCAAGAGATGATAGGAAGTTAGGGACATACCTCAAAAGGAGGGAATCAGAAGTTAAGGACTAATTCCAAAATGAGAGTTAAAAGTTAAATATCAATCTCAAGAGAGGATTGAAAGTTAAGGACCAACCTCAAAAGGAGCGAATCAGAAGTTAGGGACTGATTCCAAAAATGAGAATTGAAAGTTAAGTATCAATCTCAAAAGAGAGTCAAAAGTTAGGGATCGATCTCAAAAGGAGGGAATCAAAAGTTAAGGAATGATTCCAAAATGAGAATTGAAAGTTAAGGATCAATCTTAAAAGAGGATCAGAAGTTAAGGACCGACATCGAAAGTAGAGAATCAAAAGTTGAGGACTATTTCCAAAAATGAGAATTAAAAGTTAAGGATCAATCTCAAATGAGGATCAGAAGTTAGGGACAGATCTAAAAAGAAGGGAATCAGAAGCTAATGACTGATTCCAAAATGAGAATTGAAAGTTAAGGATCAATCTCAAAAAAAGGATGGAAATTTAGGGACCGATCTTGAAAATAGGGAATCAAAAGTTAAGGATTGATTCCAAAAATATGAATTGAAATTTAATATAGTTTGTGGTGTTGAACCCATATATATGTGTTATGTGAAAAAAGCTGACATTGTTGAGGAAAATGTGCAAAATTTTGTGAGGTTTTGTGTAGAATGTGAAATTTTACAAGGATGTGAAGAGTTAATGTAGACAAGGATAGTCGTGTCGCGCGAGCAAAGAGTAAGAGATGTCGAAATTGAGAGAATCAACTCAACAAATTTATTTTGTTATCTTGTTGTTTTTATGATGTTTAATTTTCAAAATATGTTTTCCAAAATTTAATTTTTGTGGGTTGATAATTCTCAAAAGAGTGTTTTATTTGAACTTTATTATTAAGTTTTTTATTATTTTATTCATTGTTTATTGTAGTTTAGAACCAACGTATGGTTTGTGACTTTTATCCATCGCACCAAAAAGGGTAATTGAACAAACAGATAAAATTATGAAAGAGATTTCATTAATCTGCTTCAACATGTGTTATAGATTGAGCGTAGGCCAAAGCCTCAAAAAGTACAATTATGCTGATTGCATCAAAGTACATGCAAAAATATCCCATGCCAAGTTTATATCATACGCTGAGCATGTCTAATCTGCTGTAATAGAAATGTAGTAAAAAGAAATCCTCTAAGCGTCTGTCTCTGGTGAGGCGAGCTCCTGATCGAGCAGACCTTCTAAGCTACGCTACAGGACAAGAGTTCCCTTTGCATGTTCTTAGAGGTGCAACCCTCTCATTGCTCGTATGACAGTAGTTCTTCCTGCTCCAGGTCTGATCGAAATCCATATGGCATTTTTTTTTCATTCATCCTCTGAAAAGTAACAGACACCCTATGGTGTCGCACCCCTGGAATGCAATGTTTGGAGACGTCAGCTCCGTTTCCCTTAAGAACTAGTTCTGAACCAACAGGTAGCGCAATTTCCACGGACCCTCTGAATTCACCAGGGCCAATGAAATCTATTTCTTTTCCAAACAGGATGTTGCTCTTGCTTATGATTGAGACCGTGTAGAAAGGCCTCATAAAGTCATGATGGTCAATGTGCGGAGGTATGCAGTCTCCTTCATCATATATGTTAATAATACAGCTGTTAGGAACATAGCCAACTGGTAGTATGCTCAATCTGACCATTCTTTTTATCATCCATTTTATCATGGGAGGTATTGGGTCCACCTGATCATGTCTCAGAATTCCATGAGGATTTCTTTATCTATCGTTGGTGAAGTTGTAACAGCAGCCGCACTGTATAGTGATCCTGCCTTTTCCTCGCATCCATTTTCTTAGCTTAGAATAGGTTCTTTCCATTAGCAAGCCTGCTCGACCTCTCTCTCAAATAAAAAATGCAGTCGAGAATATTTCGTTCATAGCTTTGGGAGAAGACCTTGGTATATAACTCCAATCCTTCTAATATGTTGATGAACCTTCCTTGCACTTCTTCATTGAATTTAAAGTCCCTTTTGTTTACCTTGCTCATCTTGTAGTATTCTACGATACTGATGATCGGTGGCTGTCGGGGATGTTCCCTCATTTCAAAGTTGATGAAAATCCAGGCCGGTGCTGTCTCTGTCTACAGCAGAATGTATGACTCTATGTCCGACGGGATATATGGTTCTGTACTTAATGTGACATATGGTTCTGCATCCATTAGGTAATCAGCAGTCTGAAATCCATCATCAGAGGATACATATTCCTCTAAAGTACTGTAGCACTCCAAGCGGAGAACATTGCAGTCCGGGCACTCCATGAATGCCCCTGTGGCTGACGTACGTGCTGGTATTTCGACGTTGCAGGTCGGGGAACTCGTACAAAGAACATCTGAAGCTAGTAGTATTTTTGACTCTGTAACAAATCCTGACTCATTGTCTGTAGCAGGCAGGCTGGAAGAGGTCTCTCTCATGCCAGGATCATAAATATCCCCTTCAGGGATAGGGGTGAGCAAGTTCTCTGCCTCTTTCTAGCGTCTCCTCTCCTCGCATAGGAAAACCCTATGTTTTTGGTGGCTAGCTTTTCTGTGTTGAGTCCTCCATAGTGGTGCATCTAGAAGTCTTTCATTATCGGCAGTGACTAGGCCTTCGGTCGGAGTAGCTATCATGGACGGTAGGCAATTGGTCCCCTCCATCAGGTCTTATTATACCATTATATTTTTCCCCTTCAGTGAGGAACTATTTTGGTGCCAAACCTTAGCAGTGAGGGTAGCCTTTATTTCTCTTGACGGCTGACCACATTCATCAGAGGACCCTCATAGTCTATGTCAACTTGACTAAAGTCCATGTCAAAGACTATGGTGCCGCCTTGCGGCGCCCTTTCTTTGTTGAGCGCAAGGTTCCAACCATCTTTAAAAGCAAAGATCAGCCTCTAGCCTGACATTTCTCTACAGACGATAGGAAAAATATCAATGAGCTAAAACTTGGCTTGAACAAGAACAAAATAAAGTGTTTATTAAAGAAAAAAAATTAGTTTTATGTTGGTGAGAAAACCATTTGTTTATGTGTATATTTCATTTAATTTAGTAGAGTATCAAGTTTAAAACAGAAAATTGAAATGTGCATTATCAAAAAATTTCATTATGTTGAGGTTAATTTTATTTAAAAATTTTAAACCCGGTCACAGATATTTGGCCAAATAGATAAACCCAGAACAATCAAAATTTCAAAATTTCAAATCAAGTTATGTCAAGCAATGTCAGGTTGCGTAGGATGTCTTCAAGTATCATCCGTTGATCAGTAGCATGGATCTTTCATCACAGAAATCTACTAGCTGGTAGGCTCCTCCTGCGTAGACCTTTTCAACAACAAATGGTCCCTCCCAAGTTGGCTCAAAATTTACACTTATCTTGCGGCGTGCAAGTATAGGCCTTTTGGGCATGAGGATAAGGTCACTAACTTTGAATGTCCTTGGGTGGACCAATTTGTCATGAGCTTGCACCATCTTTGCCTAATAAAGTTCCAAATATTTTTGTGCTTCAAGACATTTTCCCTCAAGACTCTTTAATTCTTCAAGTCTGATTTTTGTACTTTCTTCCATTGTAAGTTGGTTGAAGATAGTGACTCTGAAAGACAGCGTCGAACTTCTAATGGTAGTATGGCCTCGGACCCGTATACGAGCATGTAGGGTGTGCACTGTGTGGGAGTCTTGAACGTTGTACGATAAGCACACAAAGCCTCTTGTAACTTATTGTGCCAATCTCTTTCGTTTTCGTCCAATATTTTCTTTAAAATCTGTACCAATGTCTTGTTGAAGGCTTCAGCTAGGCAATTTGCTCTGGGATAGTAAATTGTAAAGTATCTCCAATCTATCCTGTGCTGTTTGATGAAATTATTGATTTTGGTGCTTTTAAAGGTTGTCCGATTGTCAAAAATTATTCTTCGCGTTACTCCAAAATGGTAGATGATTTGGCTTTTGAAGAATTGAAGGACGTGTTGTGTTGTAACCTATGTTAAATGTACTGCCTCTACTCGTTTAGAGAAATAATCTTTAGCGACAAGTATAAATTTGTGTCCTTAGGAGGATGGAGGGTCTATCAGACCTATTATGTCCATGCCCCAACACTTAAATGTCCACAAGAGAACAGTTGGGTGTAGCACATTCGGAGGTTGGTGTAAGACCACCCCATGCACCTGACACTGGTGACATCTTCTGGCTATATCCAAGCAGTCGGACATCATTGCTGGCCAATAATATCTGAGTCTCTTGATCTTCAGTTTCATCTTCGGCCTTGACTAGTGAGCGCTACACAATTTGACATGTGCTTCTTTGACAATATTATGTGCTTCTATTTTGCTTAAACATCGTAGCCACATCTGGTTGATCTCCTGTAGAGGGCATCACCTATTAGAGCGTAAGACATAGCCCTTTTTGAAATTTGATGTGCCTCAGACTTGTCCTCTGACAATTTTCCAGTATGCAAATAATCTATTAATGACTTGCGCCAATGTTTGTTGATATCCGCAATCGTAGTTATCATTTCTTCTTCTTTCCTGAGCTTGTTAGAGTTTCGAGGTTGATTCGAGATAAAAGTTGTCTTCCTTGTACTATGATATCAATGGAATCCTCTGGGGGACATTTCAATTATTTTGCAAGTTTTTCTAAAGCATCAACATGGGCATTATCTCCCCTAAGAATTTGGTAGAAAGTTACACTGGGGATCTCTTCCAGCAACTTCATCGTGTACTGATGGTATTCTGCTAATCTCAGTTTCAAACTTTTGTATTGTTCGGCGACTTGCTGGATGATGAGTTATGAGTCGCCATAGTTGGCAATGTCTCTTATATCCATTGAGATTGCCAACTCTAATCCGGTGATTAGTGCTTCATATTTTGCTTCATTGTTGGTGCATGGCTCTGTCAGGTGGTAGAAGAACCTCAACATACCCTTATATGGCGTGATAAAGATCAATCTAATGCCTGCTTTTCCTGGTATAACTGTGCCTGATTCTTTGTCCTTTCTGGCTGACTAAGATCCATCAAAGTACATTTCTCAGCATTTGGCACTAGAGAATTCCTTTTGTAGTACCTACTCATTTGATAGTTCATCATTAAGAGGGGACCTAGATGGAAGTGGGTGTGCAACGAGGAAGCATGCTAAAATTTGTCCCTTGATAGCACAGAGGGGAACAAAAGTTATATCAAATTGCAATAAAATCATCGACCATCTTGCTAGACTTCCGGATAGTGTTGGTCGGGTCATAAAATATTGCAACAAAATAACTTTTGAAATTAGGGTAATCTTATAAGAAAGCATGTAATGTCCAAGTTTTTGGGCAGCAAAAATCAAGGCTAGACAATGCTTCTCAATAGGTGGATACCTTATTTCCGTCTGTATTAGACGTCGACTCAAGTAGTAAAGTGTTTTTTCCTTACCCTCATCATTGACTTTGGCTAAGAGGGCTCCAAGAGAGTCGTCTAAGGCTGCGGTATAAAATATCAAAGGTTTCCCTGGGATAGGGGCTACCAAAATAGGAGGAGGTGTCATTAAGTCTTTCTTAAGGTCCTCAAAGGCCCATTGGCATTTCTCTTCCCAAACAAATTTGGCATCTTTTTTAATTAATGTTGAGAAGGGCTGACACCTACTTGAGAGATTAGAAATAAAGCGTCTAAGATATGCCAACTTCCCTTGAAAAGAACATAGTTGTTTCAAGGTTATGGGTAGAGGCATTTCAAAGATAGCTTTAATCTTTTATGGGTTGATCTCAATTCCTTAATGACAGACAACGAATCCTAGAAACTTCCCAGAGGTAACTCCAAAAACACACTTTAAGGGATTCATTTTAAGGTCATATCATTGTAACCGTTCGAACACGATCCTCAAATCATACAAATGGTCAATTTTTTACTTACTCTTGATGACCAAAATATCCACGTAGCATTTAACTTGATTGTGAATTAGGTTATAAAAAATCTTTGTCATTACAAGTTGGTATGTTGCTCCAGCATTCTTTAGGACGAACGACATTGTTGTGTAGCAGAATATCCCGATAGGTGTTCTGGAGACTGTAAGTGTTGCATCTTCAGGAGCCATCTTGATTTGGTTGTACCCCGATGATTCGTCCATGTAAGAGAAAATTTCATGTGTCGAAGCAATGTCCACCATCATTTCTGGTATCGATAATGGGAATTCGTCTTTTGGACACGCTTTGTTCAAATCCCTGAAGTCGACGCAAACACAGATTTGCCTATTTTTCTTCTTAACTGGGACAAGGTTAGCTAACCATGTGGGGTATTGCTCTTCTTTTACAAAGTTAGCATCTATTAATTTAATGTAAAAATGGTGGATCAATGATATAATGAATAATCTAATTAGAAATATAATGCGAGTAACATTAAAAGAGTAAACCCTAAGAGAGTGGCAAATTTTCATGAAGTTATGCTTACAATTTTAATTTCTCAGTTTGCAAATATTGAGAGGAAGTTAGATCAATACATAGAAAGATATCCTCAAAGAGCCCCAATTATTGAGGAAAATTCATTTGAAAAATGGATTGAAACTGGCCATGAGATACATAGTTCTTATTTTGATTATCACAACCCAGATTGAAAGAATCATTTGAATTTAATAAGAATAATAATTTTGGAGGAGAAGAAGAACTTTGGGAAGATAATCAATTTCATCAGACATGTAGTTGGAATAATCATGACTATTATATTAATGAACTTTCTTTTCCTTGTGGAGTTAACTCCAACCCACATAATGAGGAGAAGCAGTCACAGTTAGAAGAAGATGTGATTCAATTGGTGGGTCAGTTGGAAAGTGAAAAGAGTGAGCTGGAAAATTAAGAGGTTACAGTAAGGAATATAGAAAACCAACTGTGCTAGATTATTAATGTAATTAATAGTTACACCAAGACTTTTTACCTATTAATCCTAAGATAAATCATATGGAGATGAATGATGAGCAATTTAAAATTATCAAACTAATATTTAGAAGAGAATTTGAGGATATGCTTCAAAAGAACTTCAGGTTGAGAGATGAGGATAAGGAGATTAAATGACGAATGGAAAAAATTCCTAAGGAATTAGAAAAACCTATTTCCTCAACTAAGATAAATATAAAAAGACCACCTCTACCATTTACTCAGTACCAAGGGGAAGAATTTAAAGACAACCTTGAACAAAAGAGTAACCTAGAAGAATTTGATCTAGAATTTGAATTATCTAGAGAGAATTCAATCCAAAATTTGGGAGATCTTGAANTATATGGCTAGATCTTAGGCTACTAAAGAGGAAAAACTAAACCTCAACCAAAAGTGAGGTCGACAAATGAACCCCCAATAGCTGTGGTGTGTTGGGGAAGCACACCGCGCGTATTAGCGTTGACCGACAAGATCAACAAAACTAACACAGATATATAAGTTAATAAATTTAGAAGGAGGTGTAGATTTGTATGTGCTATTTGTTTCCGCTGAGGAATTAACAAGCGAATATTTGATCGAAGTCAAGAGGTAGGAACTCTCGCTGGGGACTGGAGAGTGGGTTTGAGTTATTAAGTTTCAGGTATTTCTAGAGGATGAGAATCAGTATGTAAGTGATGACCCTGGGGTGGGAATTGAAATTTAGGTATTGATTCCAAAAAGAGAGTCAAAATTTAGGTACCGACCTCGAAAGAAGGGAACCAGAATTTAAGAATTGATCCCAAAATGAGAATTGAAATTTAGGTATCAATCTATAGAGAGTGTGGGAAGTTAGGGACCAATCTCAAAAAAAGAGAATTAGAAGTTAAGGACTGATTCCAAAAATGAGAATTGAAAGTTAAGGATCAATCTCAAGAGAAGGGTCAGAAGTTAGGGACCGATCTCAAAAGGAGGGAATCAGAAGTTAAGGACTGATTCCAAAAGTGAGAATTGAAAATTTAAGATCAATCTCAAAAAGAGGATTGGAAGGTAAGGACCGATCTTGAAAAGAGGAAAACAGAAGTTAAGGATTGATTCCAAAAATGAGAATTAAAAATTAAGGATGAATCTCAAAAAGAGGATCAAAAGTTTGGGACCGATCTCGAAAAGAGAGAATCGAAAATTAGGGACTGATTCTAAAATGAGAATTAAAAGTTAAGGATCTATCTCAAAAGAGAGTCAAAAGTTAAGGATGAACCTTGAAAGGAGGGAATCAGAAGTTAAGGACTGATTCCAAAATTAGAATCGAAAGTTAAATATCTATCCCAAAAGAGAGTCAAAAGTTAAGGACCGACCTTGAAATGAGGGAATCAGAAGTTAAGGACTAGTTCCAAAATGTGAATTGAAAGTTAAGGAACAATCTTAAAAAGAGAGTCGAAAGTTAGGGATCGATCTCAAAAGGAGGGAACCAGAAGTTAAGGACTGATTCCAAAATGAGAATTGAAAGTTAAAGATCAATCTCAAAAGAGGATTAGAAGTTACAGACTGACCTTGAAAGGAGGGAATCAGAAGTTAAGGATTGATTCCAAAAATGAGAATTGAAAGTTAAGGATCAATCTCAAAAGTTGATCGAAAGTTATAGACCGGTCTCAAAAGGAGGGAATCATAAGGTAAGAACTGATTCCAAAATGAGAATTGAAAGTTAAGGATCAATCTCAAAAGAGGATTGAAAGTTAAGGAACGATCTTGAAAGGAAGGAATCAGTAGTTAAGAACTGATTCCAAAATGAAAATTGAAAGTTAAGGATCAATCTCGATAGAGAGTCGAAAGTTAGGGATCAATCTCAAAAGGATGGAACCAGAAGTTAAGGACTGATTCTAAAATGAGAATTGAATGTTAAGAATCAATTTCAAAAGAGGATCGAAAGTTAAGGACTGGCCACTAAAAAAGGGAATCAGAAGTTAAGGATTGATTCCAAAAATGAGAATTGAAAGTTAAGGATCAATCTCAAAAGAGGATCGGAAGTTACGGACCAATCTCAAAATGAAGGAATCAGAAGTTAAAGACTGATTCCAAAAAGAGAATTGAAAGTTAAAGATCAATCTTAAGAGAGGATTGGAAGTTAAGGATCGACCTCAAAAGGAGGGAATCAAAAGTTAGGGACTGATTACAAAATGATAATTGAAAGTTAAGGATCAATCTCAGAAGAGAATCGAAAGCTTGGGACCAATCTCAATAGGACGGAACCAGAAGTTAAGGATTGATTCCAAAATGAGAATTTAAAGTTAAGGATCAATCTCAAAAGAGGATCGAAAGTTAAAGATCGACCTTGAAAGGAGGGAATCAAAAGTTAACGACTGATTCCAAAATGAATTGAAAGTTAAGCATCAATCTCAAAATAGAGTCAGAAGTTAGGGACCGATCTCAAAAGGATGGAACCAGAAGTTAAGGACCGATTCCAAAATGAGAATTAAAAGTTAAGGATCAATCTCAAAAGAGGATCGAAAGTTAAGGACCGACCTCTAAAAGAGGGAATCCAAAGTTAAGGACTGATTCCAAAAAAAAGAATTGAAAGTTAAGGATCAATCTCAAAAGAGGATCGGATGTTACAGATCGATCTCAAATGGAGGGAATCAGAAGTTAAGGACTGATTCAAAATGAGAATTGAAAGTTAATGATCAATCTCAGGAGAGGATTGGAAGTTAAGGATTGACCTGGAAAGGAGAGAATCAAAAGTTAGGGACTGATTTTAAAATGAGAATTGAAAGTTAAGGATCAATCTCAAAAGAGAATCGAAAGTTAGGGACCAATCTCAAAATGAGGGAACCAGAAGTTAAGGACTGATTCCAAGATGAGAATTGAAAGTTGAGGATCAATCTTAAAAGAGGATCAGAAGTTCAGGACCCACCTCAAAAGGAGGGAATCAGAAGTTAAGGACTAATTCCAAAAATGAGAATTGAAAGTTAATGATCAATCTCAAAAGAGGATCAGAAGTTAGGTACCGATCTCAAAAAAGGGAATCAAAAGTTAAAGACTGATTCAAAAATAAGAAAAGAAAGTTAAGGATCAATCTCAAAAGAGGATCGAAAGTTTGGGACTGACTTCTAAAGGAGGGAATCAGAAGTTAAGTATTGACTCCAAATTAGAATTGAAAGTTAATGACCAATCTCAAGAGAGCATCAGAAGTTAAGGACCAACCTTGAAAGGAGGGAATCAGAAGTTAGAGTCATATTCTAAAATAAGAATTGAAAGTTAAGGATTGATCTCAAAAAGAGGATCAGAAGTTAGGGACCGACCTCGAAATGAGGGAATCAAAAATTAAGGATTGATTCTAAAATGAGAATTGAACGTTAAGAATCAATCTCAAGAGAGCATCGGAAGTTACAGAACAAATTTAAAAGGAGGGAATCAAAAGTTAAGGACTCATTCCAATATGAGAATTGAAAGTTAAGGATTAATCTCAAAAAGAGGTTCGAAAGTTAGGGACCAACCTCGAAAGGAGGGAATCAGAAGTTAAGTACTTATTCCAAAATGAGAATTGAAGGTTAAGGATCAATCTCAAGAGATGATTGGAAGTTAGGGACAGACCTCAAAAGGAGGGAATCAGAAGTTAAGGACTAATTCCAAAATGAGAGTTAAAAGTTAAAGATCAATCTCAAGAGAGGATTGAAAGTTAAGGACCAACCTCAAAAGGAGCGAATCAGAAGTTAGGGACTAATTCCAAAAATGAGAATTGAAAGTTAAGTATCAATCTCGAAAGAGAGTCAGAAGTTAGGGATCATTCTCAAAAGGAGGGAATCAAAAGTTAAGGAATGATTCCAAAATGAGAATTGAAAGTTAAGGATCAATCTTAAAAGAGGATCAGAAGTTAAGGACCGACATCGAAAGTAGAGAATCAAAAGTTGAGGACTATTTCCAAAAATGAGAATTAAAAGTTAAGGATCAATCTCAAACGAGGATCGGAAGTTAGGGACTGATCTAAAAAGAAGGGAATCAGAAGCTAATGACTGATTCCAAAGTGAGAATTGAAAGTTAAGGATCAATATAAAAAGGAGGATGGAAAGTTAGGGACCGATCTTGAAAATAGGGAATCAAAAGTTAAGGATTGATTCCAAAAATATGAATTGAAATTTAATATAGTTTGTGGTGTTGAACCCATATATATGTGTTATGTGAAAAAAGCTAACATTGTTGAGGAAAATGTGCAAAATTTTGTGAGGTTTTGTGTAGAATGTGAAATTTTACAAGGATGTGAAGAGTTAATGTAGACAAGGATAGTTGTGTCGCGCAAGCAAAGAGTAAAAGATGTCGAAATTGAGAGAATCAACTCAACAAATTTATTTTGTTTTCTTGTTGTTTTTATGATGTTTAATTTTTAAAATATGTTTTACAAAATTTAATTTTTGTGGGTTGATTACTTTTCAAAAGAGTGTTTTATTTGAACTTTATTATTAAGTTTTTTATTATTTTATTCTTTGTTTATTGTAGTTTGGAACCAACGTATGGTTCGTGACTTTTATCCATCGCACCAAAAAGGGTAATTGAAGAAACAGACAAAATTATGAAAGAGATTTCATTAATCTGCTTCAACATGTGTTACAGATTGAGCGTAGGCCAAAGCCTCAAAAAGTACAATTGTGCTGACTACATCAAAGTACATGCAAAAATATCCCATGCCAAGTTTATATCATACGCTGAGCATGTCTAATTTGCTGTAATAGAAATATAGTAAAAAGGAATCCTCTGAGCGTCTGTCTCTGGTGAGGCGAGCTCCTGATCGAACAGACCTTCTAAGCTACGCTACAGGACAAGAGTTCCCTTTGCATGTTCTTAGAGGTGCAACCCTCTCATTGCTCGTATGATAGTAGTTCTTCCTGCTTCAGGTCTGATCGAAATCCATGTGGCATTTTTTTGTCATTCATCCTCCGAAAAGTAACAGGCACCCTGTGGTGTCGCACCCCTGGAATGCAATGTTTGGAGACGTTAGCTCCGTTTCCCTTAAGAACTAGTTCTAAACCAATAGGTAGCGCAATTTCCACGGACCCTCTGAATTCACCAGGGCCAATGAAATCTATTTCTTTTCCAAACAGGATGTTGCTGTTGCTTATGATTGAGACCGTGTAGAAAGGCCTCACAAAGTCATGATGGTCAATGTGCGGAGGTATGCAGTCTCCTTCATCATATATGTTAATAATACAACTATTAGGAACATAGCCAACTGGTAGTATGCTCAATCTAACCATTTTTTTCTTATCATCCATTTTATCATGGGAGGTATTGGGTCCCCCCTGATCATGTCTCAGAATCCCAGGAGGATTTCTTTATCTATCGTTGGTGAAGTTGTAACAACAGCCACACTGTATGGTGATCCTGCCCTTTCCTCACATCCATTTTCTTGGCTTAGAATAGGTTCTTTCCATTAGCAGGCTTGCTCGACCTCTATCTCTCAAATCAAAAATGCAGTCGAGAATATTTTGTTCATCGCTCTGGGAGAAGACCTTGGTATATAACTCCAATCCTTCTAATATGTTGATGAACCTTCCTTGCACTTCTTCATTGAATTTAGAGTCCCTTTTGTTTACTTTGCTCATCTTGTAGTATTCTACGATACTGATGATCGGTGGCTGTCGGGGATGTTCCATCATTTCAAAGTTGATGAGAATCCATGTCGGTGCTGTCTCTGTCTACAGCAGAATGTATGACTCTATGTCCGACGGGATATATGGTTTTGTACCTAGTGTGACATATGGTTCTGCATCCATTAGGCAATCAACGGTATGAAATCCACATCAGAGGATACATATTCCTCTAAAGTACTGTAGCACTCCAAGCGGAGAACATTGCAGTCCGTGCACTCCATGAATGCCCCTGTGGCTGACGTGCGTGCTGGTATTTCGACGTTGCAAGTCGGGGAACTCGTACAAAGAACATCTGAAGCTGGTAGTATTTTTGACTCTGTAACAAATCCTGACTCATTGTCTGTAGCAGGCAGGCTGGAAGAGGTCTCTCTCATGTCAGGATCATAAATATCCCCTTCAGGGATAGGGGTGAGCAAGTTCTCTGCCTCTTTCTAGCGTCTCCTCTCCTCGCATAGGAAAACCCTATGTTTTTGGTGGCTAGCTTTTCTGTGTTGAGTCCTCCATAGTGGTGCATCCAAAAGTCTTTCATTATCGGCAGTAACTAGGCCTTCGGTTGGAGTAGCTATCATGGACGGTAGGCAATTGGTCCCCTCCATCAGGTCTTATTGTACCATTACATTTTTCCGCTTCAGTGAGGAACTATTTTGGTGTCAAACCTGAGCAGTGAGGGTAGCCTTTCTTTCTCTTGATGGCTGACCACATTCATCAGAGGACCCTCATAGTCTATGTCAACTTGACTAAAGTCCATGTCAAAGACTATGGTGCCGCCCTGCAGCGCCCTTTCTTTGTTGAGCGCAAGGTTCCAACCATCTTTAAAAGCAATGATCAGCCTCTAGCCTGACATTTCTCTACAGACGACAGGAAAAATATCAGTGAGCTAAAACTTGGCATGAACAAGAACAAAATAAAGTGTTTATTAAGGAAAAAAAATTAGTTTTATGTTGGTGAGAAAACCATTTTTTTATGTGTGTATTTCATTTAATTTAGTAGAGTATCAAGTTTAAAACAGAAAATTGAAATGTGCATTATCAAAAAATTTCATTATGTTGAGGTTAATTTTATTTAAAAATTTTAAACCCGGTCACAGATATTTGGCCAAATAGATAAACCCAGAACAATCAAAATTTCAAAATTTCAAATCAAGTTATGTCAAGCAATGTCAGGTTGCGTAGGATGTCTTCAAGTATCGTCCGTTGATCAGTAGCATGGATCTTTCATCACAGAAATCTACTAGTTGGTAGGCTCCTCTTGCGTAGAGCTTTTCAAAGACAAATGGTCCCTCCCAAGTTGGCTCAAAATTTCCACTTATCTTGCGGCGTGCAAGAATTGGCCTTTTGGGCACGAGGATAAGGTCACTAACTTTGAATGTCCTTGCGTGGACCAATTTGTCATGAGCTTGCACCATCTTTGCCTAATAAAGTTCCAAATATTTTTGTGCTTCAAGCCATTTTCCCTCAAGACTCTTTAATTCTTCAAGTCTGATTTTTGTACTTTCTTCCAATGTAAGTTGGTTGGCGACAGTGACTCTGAAAGACGGCGTCGAACTTCTAATGGTAGTATGGCCTCAGACCCGTATACGAGCATGTAGGGTGTGCACTGTGTGGGAGTCTTGAACGTTGTACGATAAGCACACAAAGCTTCTTGTAACTTATTGTGCCAATCTCTTTTGTTTTCGTCCAGTGTTTTCTTTAAAATATGTACTAATGTCTTGTTGAAGGCTTCAGCCAGGCAATTTGCTCTTGGATAGTAAATTGTAAAGTATCTCCAATCTATCCTGTGCTGTTTGATGAAATTATTGATTTTGGTGCTTTTAAAGGCTGTCCGATTGTCAAAAATTATTCTTTGCGTTACTCCAAAATGGTAGATGATTTGGCTTTTGAAGAATTGAAGGACGTGTTGTGTTGTAACCTATGTTAAATGTACTGCCTCTACTCGTTTAGAGAAATAATCGATAGCGACAAGTACAAATTTGTGTCCTTAGGAGGATGGAGGGTCTATCAGACCTATTATGTTCATGCCCCAACACTTGAATGTCCACAAGAGAACAGTTGGGTGTAGCACATTCGGAGGTTGGTGTAAGATCACCCCATGCACCTGACACTGGTGACATCTTCTGGCTATATCCAAGCAGTCGGACATCATTGCTGGCCAATAATATCTGAGTCTCTTGATTTTCAGTTTCATCTTTGGCCTTGACTAGTGAGCGCTACACAATTTGACATGTACTTCTTTGACAATATTATGTGCTTCTATTTTGCTTAAACATCATAGCCGCATCTGGTTGACGATCTCCCGTAGAGGGCATCGCCTATTAGAGCGTAAAACATAGCCCTTTTTGAAATTTGATGTGCCTCAAACTTGTCCTCTGACAACTTTCCAGTATGCAAATAATCTATTAATGACTTGCGCCAATCTTTGTTGATATCCGCAATCGTAATTATCATTTCTTCTTCTTTCCTGAGCTTGTTAGAGTTTCGAGGTTGATTCAAGATAAAAGTTGTCTTCCTTGTACTATGATATCAATGGAATCCTCTGGGGGACATTTCAATTATTTTGCAAGTTTTTCTAAAGCATCAACATGGGCATTATCTCCCCTAAGAATTCGGTAGAAAGTTACACTGGGGATCTCTTCCATCAACTTCATCGTGTACTGATGGTATTTTGCTAATCTCAGTTTCAAACTCTTGTATTGTTCGACGACTTGTTGGATGATGAGTTATGAGTCGCCATAGTTGGCAATGTCTCTTATATCCATTGAGATTGCCAACTCTAATCCGGTGATTAGTGCTTCATATTTTGCTTCATTGTTGGTGCATGGCTCTGTCAGGTGGTAGAAGAACCTCAACATACCCTTATATGGCGTGATAAAGATCAATCTAATGCCTGCTTTTCCTGGTATAACTGTGCCTGATTCTTTGTCCTTTCTGGCTGACTAAGATCCATCAAAGTACATTTCTCAGCATTTGGCACTAGAGAATTCCTTTTGTAGTACCTACTCATTTGATAGTTCATCATTAAGAGGGGACCTAGATGGAAGTGGGTGTGCAACGAGGAAGTATGCTAAAATTTGTCCCTTGATAGCATGGAGGGGAACAAAGGTTATATCAAATTGCAATAAAATCATCGACCATCTTGCTAGACTTCCGGAGAGTGTTGGTCGGGTCATAAAATATTGCAGCAAAATAACTTTTGAAATTAGGGTAATCTTATAAGAAAGCATGTAATGTCCAAGTTTTTGTGCAGCAAAAATCAAGGCTAGACAATGCTTCTCAATAGGTGGATACCTTATTTCTGTCTGTATTAGACGTCGACTCAAGTAGTAAAGTGTGTTTTCCTTACCCTCGTCATTGACTTGGGCTAAGAGGGCTCCAAGAGAGTCGTCTAAGGCTGCGGTATAAAATATCAAAGGTTTCCCTGGGATAAGGGCTACCAAAATAGGAGGAGGTGTCATTAAGTCTTTCTTAAAGTCCTCAAAGGCCCATTGGCATTTCTCTTCCCAAACAAATTTGGCATCTTTTTTAATTAATGTTGAGAAGGGCTGACAACTACTTGAGAGATTAGAAATAAAGCGTCTAAGATATGCCAACTTCCCTTGAAAAGAACATAGTTGTTTCAAGGTTTTGGGTAGAGGCATTTCCAAGATAGCTTTAATCTTTTATGGGTTGATCTCAATTCCTTAATGACGGACAACGAATCCTAGAAAATTCCCAGAGGTAACTCCAAAAGCACACTTTAAGGGATTCATTTTAAGTTCATATCATTGTAACCGTTCGAACACGATCCTCAAATCGTACAAATGGTCAATTTTTTACTTACTCTTGATGACCAAAACATCCACGTAGCATTTCACTTGATTGTGAATTAGGTCATAAAAAATCTTTGTCATTACAAGTTGGTATGTTGCTCCAGCGTTCTTTAGGACGAACGACATCGCTGTGTAGCAGAATATCCCGATAGGTGTTTTGAAGACTGTAAGTGTTGCATCTTCATGAGCCATCTTGATTTGGTTGTACCCCGACGATTCGTCCATGTAAGAGAAAATTTCATGTGTCGAAGCAATATCCACCATCATTTCTGGTATCAATAATGGGAATTCGTCTTTTGGACACGCTTTGTTCAAATCCCTGAAGTCGACGCAAACACAGATTTGCCTATTTTTCTTCTTAACTGGGACAAGGTTAGCTAACCATGTGGGGTATTGCTCTTCTTTTACAAAGTTAGCATCTATTAATTTAATGTAAAAATGGTGGATCAATGATATAATGAATATTCTAATTAGAAATATAATGCGAGTAACATTAAAAGAGTAAACCCTAAGAGAGTGGAAAATTTTCATGAAGTTATGCTTACAATTTTAATTTCTCAGTTTGCAAATATTGAGAGGAAGTTAGATCAATACATAGAAAGATATCCTCAAAAAGTTCCAATTATTGAGGAAAATTCATTTGGAAAATGGATTGAAACTGGCCAAGAGATACATAGTTCTTACTTTGATTATCACAACCCAGATTGAAAGAATCATTTGAATTTAATAAGAATATTAATTTTGGAGGAGAAGAAGAACTTTGGGAAGATAATCAATTTCATCAGACATGTAGTTGGAATAATCATGACTATTATATTATTGAACTTTCTTTTCTTTGTGGAGTTAACTCCAACCCACATAATGAGGAGAAGGAGTCACAGTTAGAAGAAGATGTGATTCAATTGGTGGGTCAGTTGGAAAGTGAAAAGAGTGAGCTGGACAATCAAGAGGTTGCAGTAAGGAATATACAAAACCAACTGTGCTAGATTATTAATGTAATTAATAGTTACACCAAGACTTTTTACCTATTAATCCTAAGATAAATCATAAGGAGATGAATGATGAGCAATTTAAAATTATCAAACTAATATTTAAAAGAGAATTTGAGGATATGCTTCAAAAGAACTTCAGGTTGAGAGATGAGGATAAGGAGATTAAATGACGAATGGAAAAAATTCCTAAGGAATTAGAAAAACCTATTTCCTCAACTAAGATAAATATAGAAAGACCACCTCTACCATTTACTCTGTACCAAGGGGAAGAATTGAAAGACAACCTTGAACAAAAGAGTAACCTAGAAGAATTTGATTTAGAATTTGAATTATCTAGAGAGAATTCAATCCAAAATTTGGGAGATCTTGAAGTATCTTATAAAGATCCATTTCTTATAAAGTTTAAGGATGATATTAATATGAAAATTGAGAAAATCACTAGATGAATATTGGTCTAGAATGAAATATGAGGAATAAGGATATGAATCAATCTGAAAAGGAAGAGCTAAAATAAAATTTTAAATTTAAGGACATTGTAGGAATCCATAGATCTGGAAAAGATTGGGTGATTGATCAAGGATCACTTAGATGGAATTTTAATCCAAGTGGAATCATTTTTGAGGCTGGCGATGTTAAACAAAATGCTTTATGGGAGACAAACCACAGTTATTACCGTGGTTTTATTTAGCGTGCTTAAGAGTTATGATTGTTAGTGTTGTATTGTGTTTGCTTTAGTGTGAATTGATTAATTTGATTGATGATTGGTGAATAATTGGATTGTTAGAGGCTTGATTTGATTTTTATGTGTCATGAGGTACGTGATTCCTTAACTTCTTATTATGGCTAGACTTATATATTCTGCTGTAGTAGATGGATTGACGAGTCCACTATGACTTAGGTCTCACTCGAACTTATGTTTTACAAGAGACATCATTAATTTTAACTGCAACAAGTCTATCTCAATTTTGTTACTTCTTTTCTCTAACTTTGTTTTCATTTTATAGGAGTAGCTAACTGATATACCTAAAATATATAGTGAGTTTAGACACATTTTTATACATATTTTTTAGATATTGCACTTTAATGGAAGGTATATTTGTGTTTTCTTGCAGATATAAGTAAAATGAAAAAAATGCTTAAAGGAGTGAAAAATGATTAAATTTGGAGCAAAAAGGTGAAAAATTGGGCAAAAGAGTTTTGGCGCCTAAGCGTCAGATTTGGCGCTTAAGCACCGGTTAAACAGAGAAGGCCACACCTANGAAAATTTAAAATTTGAGGACATTGTAGGAATCCCTGGATCTGGAAAAGATTGGGTGATTGATCAAGGATCACTTAGATGGAATTTTGATCTAAGTGGAATCATTTTTCAGGCTGGCGATGTTAAACAAAATGCTTTATGGGAGACAAACCTTAGCTATTACCGTGGTTTGATTTAGCGTGCTTAAGAGTTATGATTGTTAGTGTTGTATTGTGTTTGCTTTAGTGTGAATTGATTAATTTGATTGATGATTGGTGAATAATTGGATTGTTAGAGGCTTGATTTGATTTTTATGTGTCATGAGGTACGTGATTCCTTAACTTCTTATTATGGCTAGACTTATATATTCTGCTGTAGTAGATGGATTGACGAGTCCACTATGACTTAGGTCTCACTTGAACTTATGTTTTACAAGAGACATCATTAATTTTAACAGCAACAAGTCTATCTCAATTTTATTACTTCTTTTCTCTAACTTTGTTTTCATTTTATAGGAGTAGCTAACTGATATACCTAAAAAATATAGTGAGTTTAGACAGATTTTTATACATATTTTTTAGATATTGCACTTTAATGGAAGGTATGTTTGTGTTTTCTTGCAGATACAAGTAAAATGAAAAAAATGCTTAAAGGAGTGAAAAATGACTAAATTTGGAGCAAAAAGGTGAAAAATTGTGCAAAAGAGTTTTGGCGCCTAAGCGTCAGATTTGGCGCTTAAGCACCGGTTAAACAGAGAAGGCCACGCCTAAGTGCTGAGACCCCGCGCTTAACCTCCAGTGGCAGTTACTAGACGAGTAAAATCAGTTTTCGCGAATTTTGAAGGCACCCATTGGCTTAATAGGTGGTTGTAACCACCATGGACGAAAATTATCATGAAAGGATTTTGAGGCTCCCATTGGCTTAATAGGTGGTTGTAACCACCATGGACAAAAATTATCATGAAAGGATGCATCTCTTGGAAATTCATCAAATCAATACACATTTTAAAGAGATCCCAAGGCACCTCTTGGAAAAATACAAAAGAAAGAAGAGAGAACTTAGAAAAGGGTTTTGAAATTTTTTCTCTGGGGAGTTAGTTCGGAGAGATTTTCAAGAACCACTTTTTATTTACTTTATCATTTTTGTTATTTTGGTTTAAGTGATTGTAAAACAGAAGAGATTCAAATGAACTTCAAGAGTTTGGTGGAGGACTTGAGATAAGTTTTTATATTTTTGTTTTAGACTACTTTTGGTTTTAATCGAGACTTATTGTTGGTTTGACAATGATTTTTTCTTTCAAATAAAAGTGTGGTTTTGTTTTCTCCATGGATTTTGAGTAGTTTTCTTTATCTTTCCTCTTAAAATGATAAGTAATTAAGTTTTGGATGGAAGTTGTGGAGAGNATGAATGTGAGTGCTTTAGCCCCAGACCAGCACCCAGGGTTAACCCTAAGGTCAAATAGTCGAATGGGAACTCTCCTTGAGCTCCCCCATAATGACCCCACCTACTAAGCGCTAGAGGTTAGGACCAATATGTAGAGCTTCAAGTTAATTGTGTTTAGTTTCTTTTCTAGTTTTCTAGGAATAGTCAACAGGAAAGTCATATGGCTAGACCCTGGGCTACTAAAGAGAAAAAAAAACTAATCCTCAACCAATTGTGAGGTCAATAAATGGACCCCCAATAGGTGTGGTGTGCTGGGCAAGCACATCACATGTATTGGCGTTGATCGATGAAATCAACAAAACCAATACAGACTCCTAAGTCAACAAACCTCGAAGGAGGTGTAGAATTGTGTGTACTATTTATTTCTGCTAGGGAATTAGCATGTGAATATATGATCAACATAAAGGATTAGGAACTCTCACTGGGGATTAGAGAGTGGGTGTTGAGTTATCAGATTTTAAGTTTTTTATAGAGGATGGGAATCAGCACTCAGGTGATGAACTTAAAGATTGAGAGTAGGATGCCATTGTTGGGGTCTTACACCTATCTTAAAGATATGGGTAGAGAATTGGATACCATGGAGGGGGCCTTACACCAATCTCAAAATGTTGAGAATATAGAANATGCATAGGCCATTGAGTCGAGATCACCGCGTCAACCTACGGTGACTCTGAAGCCCTGCATGGCATGCACTGGTTGGACATCACCATCCACATAGCTGCTGACTCAGTCCGTGCTTTATGTATCAAGCTCATGTGCAATGCAATCCTATCATTTTGTCTGATACACGTGCCATCGAACGTGTCCTCGTCATCATTCCCGATAGCCAAAACCCGTGACTGTTAACCCTAAAACCTTAAAATCTCCCACATTTCTCAACCAAATGACCTCGAGTTTGATCCTATAAAATCATCTATGTGAGACAAACATGTCCATATGGTAAACATGCCATTAAACTAACCCTAATCAGATGGAGAATCAAAATATGCTTGGAAAGAGGGGAAGTTAAATACCTTTGCTCTGAGAAGGGAAGCATCAATCAGAGGTGCTCGACACATTTGTGGAGGTACAAAAATGCTAGGGATTGGCCTTTGGTCGTGGTGAAAGGTCTAGACACAAATTCGATCAAGGCCAAATTTGGGTGTTGATCAAAGTCTAGTGTAGAGGCTCTCTATGAGCGAGTTTTGTCTTCTTTCACTGTGGGGATGGTGTTGGTGAGTTTAATTAAGATTTGGTGTACTGTGGAGGTGTGGTGGAGAATATCCTATCTCTTGCAAGGATTTGAGCTCAAAAATTGAGCTCCGACAAGGGAAATGAGGGTAAGGAGGTGGTTGGGTTGCATTGANTTAGCCAGTCTTTAGAACTATTCAAACTTTAAATTAACCAATGTTTTTTATAGCATCTCTAGTTTGGGTAAAGAATAATATTGCTCCTATTTGACACAACACAATTTGCTTACTTCCACAAAAGAATTCCTATACTTATTACTGATTCATGATAAGAAGAAAGATATTTTCATAGTAAGTACNAAACCTGGTTTATTATTTTAGGTTCTGATACAAGAATGTTAGCCCTCAGGTGGAGGGAATCGAAGGAACTCTAGAGTGAGGGCTTTATAGCATCTCTAGTTTGGGTAAAGAATATTATTGCTCCTAATTGACACAACACAATTTGCATACTTCCACAAAAGAATTCCTATACTTATTACTGATTCATGATAAGAAGAAAGATATTTTCATATTAAGTACTTTTCTTCTACAGAAACTTTAGTTATCTTTTTACTATTTCATTAAAATATCAAAAATACCAAAAATATTTTAAGTTTAAATTCCTACAAAAAAAATTCTTTTCAGTTTAAGTAATTATCTTTTTAAAAATTGAAAAACTTTTTAAAAAGTACATATTGCATAATCTTCTCTGTGGGTTCGATATTCAGGTCTTAATCAAAAAGTCCTATATTAGCATATTGCATATTTCCCTGTGGGTTCGATATTCAGGTCTTAATAAAAAAGTCCTATATTACTTGATAACGATACTCTTGTGGGTTCGATATTCAGGTCTTAATCAAAAAGTCCTATATTACTTGATAACGATACGTATATGTGGGTTCGATATTCAGGTCTTAATCAAAAAGTCATATATTACTTGATAACGATACGTATACTTTTATTTAGTATCACAATATATATAAATTAAAAGTTAAATTCTTATTTTTCTTTAGGATCAAGTTTTTATAGTATCCCAATATATATAAAATAAATTAAAAAGTTAAACTCTTATTTTTCTTCAGGATCAAGTTTTTGGTTTTGTTGCAAAATAAGGAAATATAAGTGAAAGATACCATCAGAACTATTATTATACTATGCATAGGCCATTGAGTCGGGATCACCGCGTCAACCTACGGTGACTCCGAAGCCCTGCATGGCATGCACTGGTTGGACATCACCATCCACATAGCTGCTAACTCAGTCCATGCTTTATGTATCAAGCTCCTGTGCAATGCAATCCTATCATTTTGTCCGATACTCGTGCCATCGAACGTGTCCTCGTCATCATTCCTGATAGCCAAAACCCGTGACTGTTAACCCTAAGACCTTAAAATCTCCCACATTTCTCAACCAAATGACCTCGAGTTTGATCCCATAAAATCGTCTATGTGAGACAAACATGTTCATATGGTAAACATGCCATTAAAATAACCCTAATCAGATGGAGAATCAAAATATGCTTGGGAAGAGGGGAAGTTAAATACCTTTGCTCTGAGAAGGGAAGCTTCAATCAGAGGTGCTCGACACATTTGTGGAGGTACAAAAATGCTAGGGATTGGGCCTTTGGTCGTGGTGAAAGGTCTAGACACAAATTCGGTCAAGGCCAAATTTGGGTGTTGATCAAAGTCTAGTGTAGAGGCTCTCTATGAGGGGGTTTTGTCTTCTTTCACTATGGGGATGGTGTTGGTGAGTTCAATTAATATTTGGTGTACTGTGGAGGTGTGGTGGAGAATATTCTATCTCTTGCAAGGATTTGAGCTCAAAAATTGAGCTCCGACAAGGGAAATGAGGGTAAGAAGGTGGTTGGGTTGCATTGAGGAGGTCTCAAAGAGGCTATGGGAGCAATTTTGAAGGGTCTCCTTGAGAAAATTCAGCACCCTTCCTTTGGCCGTGAAGAGGTCATTTTATAGCCATGACCGGAGAGTGAAGCTCAAGGCTTGGCCTTGGAAGCAAAAGTCTGCTAAGGTGGTGGGCTAAGAGGCTCTAAAGCTTAATCAAGGTGAGCTGGCCCTTAGGGTTGAGATTAATTTTGATTTAGGGATGGTGGCGCTCGATTTTGAGGTTCTCCAATGACTAGGTCGGCCGGCAGGGCCAAGGGAGGTGGCTAAGAGGTCAGGTGAGCTAGAGGAATCTGTTACAACCATTAATTTGTGTTGTGATGGGTTTTGGAAAAGATCTCTTTGGTTTAAGAAATATAGGAAACAAGTCCCTTGATTTAGGGGACCTTTGGTCCATGGCTCATCTAGGATGGGTTAAGTGAGTCTAGCTTGGTCACTAGGGTCCAAAAATTGGTTGTAGAAGTCTTGCCTTGGTCAAATTGACATGACTAGGTCAATTTTTGTCTTGGATGTATGGGCAATTTGGGGCTAATTTAAGGATTTTTTGGACTTGGGTCAAAATTAAATGAAATTGAGGCTTTACCAAGGCCACTTGAAGGTCAATTTTGGTGTGTAGGATTGTTATAAAGAGTTTAGGATTCAAATTGGGGGAAATTTAGTAGGCTATGAGGTTCAATTTGGTGGAACAAAGTCATTGGGCCAAAGTTGGGGTTTTGAATTAGATCAAAATTGGGCTCAAAGCATGGGCTAATTAAGCTTAGATTTGGTTTATATTGTTCATTTTAAGGGTGAATTTGAGTTTAGAATTGAAATTGAGGAAAATTTGGGACCAAATTTATGGACATTTGGGGTAAATTTGGGAAAGTTGGGCCTTTAANTCTTGGATGTATGGGCAATTTGGGGCTAATTTAAGGATTTTTTGGACTTGGGTCAAAATTAAATGAAATTGAGGCTTTACCAAGGCCACTTGAAGGTCAATTTTGGTGTGTAGGATTGTTATAAAGAGTTTAGGATTCAAATTGGGGGAAATTTAGTAGGCTATGGGGTTCAATTTGGTGGAGCAAAGTCATTGGGCCAAAGTTGGGGTTTTGAATTAGATCAAAATTGGGCTCAAAGCATGGGCCAGATAAGCTTAGATTTGGTTTATATTGTTCATTTTAAAGGTGAATTTGAGTTTAGATTTGAAATTGAGGAAAATTTGGGACCAAATTTATGGACATTTGGGGTAAATTTGGGAAAGTTGGGCCTTTAAAAGTAATTTGGGGGTTTTGGTCAAAATGGACAAATTTCCTAAATTGTTGGAGGGTCCAGATTGGTTTTGGAAATATTTGGAGTGATTTGGGAGGTTTTGGGAAAGTTTAGGGTGTCAAGTGTATTTTTGTAATTTTGGCCATTTTGGGGGTATTTTGGTAAATTTGGAATTTTTGGTTAGTTTTAGGTGACTTGGGTATTTTGAAAAGGTTTGAAGTGATTTTTGGACAAATTTGGGTATTTTGGGTGGATTTGGGAATTTTGGGACTTTNCCTACCCTACTAATGATCAGCAGCTATCGAGGATGTTCCCTTATTTCCACGTTGATGGGAATCCAGGTTGGTGCTGTATCTACCTACAGCGAAATGTATGACTCTGTGTCCCGATGGGACATATGGCTCTATACCCAATGGGACATAAGGTTCTGCATCCATCAGGTAATCTATGGTCTGAAATCCATCATCAGAGGATACGTACTCCTTTAAATTACTGTAATGCTCAACGTGGAGGACATTGCAGTCCAAACACTCCACAAATGCTTATGTAGCTGATGTACGTGCAGGTATCTTAGCGTTGCATGTCGGGCAACCCGTACAAAGAACATCTGAAACTAGTGGTATCTCTAGCTCTGTAACAAACCTGGACTCAACTTGTGTAGCTGGAAAACTGGAAGAGGTCTCTCTCATGCCTGATTGATATATGTTCCCCTCAGGAATGGGGGTGAGCAAATTTTTCGCCTCCTTCCTGCGTCTTCTCTCTTCATGTAAAAAAGCCCTTTGCTTTCAGCGGTTAGTGTTCCTGCGCTGAGGTCTACGTAGCGGTGCATCTAGCAGTCTTTCATCATTGGTAGTGACTAGGCCTCCGGTTGGTGTAGCTATCATAGACGGTAGGCGACTAGTCCCCTCAATCGGGTCTTGTTGTACTATCACATTTTTTCCCTTCAGTGAGGAACTGTTTTTGATGCCAAACCTTAGCAGCGATGGTAGCCCTTCTTTTTCCTGATGGCTAAACATGTCCATTAGAAGACCCTCATAGTCCATGTTGACTTGACTGAAGTCCATGTCAAAGTCTATGATGGCGCCCTGCGGCTCCCTTTCCTCGGCGAGTGCGAGGTTCCAACCATCTTTAAAAGTAAAGATCAGCCTCTGGCCTGACATTTTTCTGCAGACGACGGGAAAAATATAAGTGAGCTGAAACTTACTGTGAAAAAGAACAAAATAGATTGTTTATTAAAGAAAATTTTAGTTTATGTTGGTGAGAAAATAATTTTTTATGTATGTATTTTGTACAACTTAGTAGAATATCAAATTTAAAGGTATAAAGGAGTAAATTGAAATGTGTAATTTCAAAAATTTTCATTATATTTAGGTTAATTTTATTACAAAATTTTTGGATCTGGTCACAGACGTTTAGCCAAATAGATAACCGCAGAACAATAAAGATTTTAAAATTTCAAATTAAGCGATGTCAAACAATGTCAGGTTGCACAGTATATCTTCACGTATTGTCCGTTGATTGACAACATGGGTCTTTCATCACGAAAATCTACTAGCTGGTAGGCTCCTCCTACGTAGACCTTTTTTACGACAAATGGTCCCTCCCAAGTTGGCTCAAAATTTTCACCTATTATGCGGCGTACAAGAATGTGTCTTTTGAGCACGAGGACAAGGTGAAGACTTATGGAAGGATTCTCAACTTACAGCTAGCGAGGAAGAGATGCTGCCAGTTTTAGTGGATCCCAAGATACATATTCCAGTTGAGGTAACAATAATCATTTGAATCTACAGAAAAATGATAGATGCAGAATTAAATAGGGTTTATATTAAGCTGGGTTCGAAAAAGCTTCCTAAAAAGGAAAGCCCTTATAGTTAATTACATCTTAATTGACCAAAGTCACCTAAGAGCCATCTCTTAGAGTCGGTGTTGCCAACCAACTTACAACTGAAGAAAGTGCAAAACTCAAACTTGAAGAACTAGAGAGTCTTGAGGGAAAAAGACTAGAAGCATAACAATATTTGGAACTTTACCAAGCAAAGATTGTACAAGCTCATGACAAATTGGTCCACTCAAGGACATTTAACTTGTAGGGTGTGCATAGAGTGGGAGTCTTGAACGTCATCCGGTATACCCACAAAGCTTCTAATAATCTATTGTGTCAATCTCTTTTGTTTTCATCAAGTGTTTTCTTTAAAATCTGTACCAACATCTTGTTGAAGGCCTCGGCCATGCCATTTGCCCTAAGATAGTAAATTGTAGAATATCTCAAATCTATCCCGTGCCGTTTCATGAAATTATTGATTTTGGTACTGTTAAAGGCTGTCATATTATCAGAAATTTTCTTCGCGGTACTTTGAAACGGTAGACAATTTGACTTTTAAAAAATTGAAGGACATGCTGTGCCGTAACCTCTTGTAATGGTACTGCCTCTACCCATTTGAAGAAGTAATATGTAGCGGTGAGTATGAATCTATGTTCTTTGGAAGACAGAGGGTCTATCATAACTATTACGTTTATGCCCCAAAACTCAAACGACCACGAGGCGACGGTTGGATGTAAAACTTTTGGAGGTTGGTGCAAGACCACCCCATGCATTTGACACTGGTGACATCTTCTAACCTTATCCATGCAATTAGACATCATTGCTGGCTAATAATATCTGAGTTTCTTGATCTTCATTTTCATCTTCAGCCTTGACTGGTGAGCGGCATACAATCCGACATGTACTTCTTTAACAATATTTTGTGCTTCTGTTTTGCTTAAACAATGTAGCCACATCTGGTTAGATGATCTTCTGTAGAGGACGTTACCCACTAGTGCGTAAGACATAGACCTTTTTTAATGTGATGTGCTTCAGACTTATCCTCTGATAACTTCCCAATTTGCAAATATTCCATCAATGACTTACACCAATCTTCGTTGATGTCTGCAACCGCAATCATCATTTCTTTGTCTTTTCCAAGCTTGTGTAGATTGTCAAGGTCAACTTGAGAAAAAAACTTGTCTTCCTTTTACTATGATATTAATGGAATCCTCCGGGGGACATACCATCTCCTTAGCAAGTTTTGCTAGAGCATCAGCATGGGCATTATCTCCCCTAAGAATCCGGTAGAAAGTCACGTTGGGGATCTGTTCCAGCAGCTTCATGGTGTGCCGATGGTATTCTGCTAGTCTTGGATTTAAAATCTTGTATTGTGCTGGTGGTATTCTTCACGTTGGGGATCTGTTTCAGTAGCTTCAAGGATGTCATTTCTGTAATTTTTTTGGATTTTTCAAAATTTATAATTTTTTTGGTTTTTTTTTATTTTTCTAATAGTTCTTTCTAATTCAGAATTGTAGGGCTCTAGTCCTTCAGAACCTGAACTACGCATAGACTAACATATAATAAAATAAAATAAAATAAACAAACAAAATAAGATAAGATAAGATAACTTACAGTTTAAATAAGACTTTCTACAAATAAAAATTTGCTTTTAAATCAATTTCTCCCCGACAACGACACCAAAAACTTGATCTTTGGATACTGCTAATAGGAACAATACAACAATAATTCAGATTATATTTCACTTATATTTCCTTACTTTGTAACAAAACCAAAGACTTGATCGTGAAGAAAAATAAGATTTTTAATTTATATGTATTGAGATACTATGCAAGTATACACATCGTTATCAAGTAATATAGGAATTTTTTATTAAGACCTGAATATCGAACCCACAGAAAGAATACACAATGTGCGTTATTGAACAACAAAATTTTTATTTTTAATAAAAAGATAATTATCTAAACTATAGATGATTTTTGCAGTAATGAAAATTTAAATATTTTTGGAATTTTCAATATTTTGATAGAACAATAACAATTTAAAAAGATTACTAGAGTTTTTGTAGAAGAAAAACAATAAATATGAAAATATCTTTCTTCTTGTTATGAATCAGTAATAAGTATAACAATTCTATTGTGGAAGTATGCAAATTGTGTTGTGCCAAATATGAACAATAATATTCTTTACCCTTATTTAAGATGCTATAAAGAACATTAACTAATTTAACGTTTGAATAGTTCTGAAGATCGACTAGGTAGGGAAGATACTAGCTCTCACTCTAAAGTTTCTTGATTCCCTCCACCTAGGGGCTAACATCTCGTATGAGAACCTAAAAAAATAAACCAATTTGGGGGCATTAACCTATCATTTTAAAGTCCTCTTACTCTACACCCTTCAATGAATATTTTCCTATTTATTTGCACTCAATCGTATGAACTACATTCTCATTCATACAACCTAATGTGATTCTTTCCAATTATTGGTAGAGACAATACTAGCCTGGTTCTTACGTGTTATCACAACAAATTTTAACTTCTGGATTGGCCAAAATAAGAAGAAAATGAAGTGCATGGATTTAAATCATCAAAACTTCTTCTATCATTGAAGATCAATACTTTCCACAACTTCCATCCAAAACTTACTTACTTATCAATTTAAGAAGAAGGATAAAGAAAACTACTCAGAATCCATGGAGAAAACAAAACCACACTTTAGTTTAAAAGAAAAAAAAAACATTGTCAAACCAACAAAAAGTCTCAATTAAAACCAAAAGTAGTCTAAAAAAAAATAAAAAATTATCTCAAGTCCTCTGCCAAACTATGGAAGTTCCTTTGATTTTCTTCTGTTTACAATCACTCAAAATAAAATAAAATTAAAAGTCGTGTCTGAAAATCTCTCCGAACTAACTCCCCAAATGAGAACTTTCAAAACTTTCCAATACTTTTGGGACCCTNAATTTTTTATGTATGTATTTTGTACAACTTAGTAGAATATCAAATTTAAAGGTATAAAGGAGTAAATTGAAATGTGTAATTTCAAAAATTTTCATTATATTTAGGTTAATTTTATTACAAAATTTTTGGATCTGGTCACAGACGTTTAGCCAAATAGATAACCGCAGAACAATAAAGATTTTAAAATTTCAAATTAAGCGATGTCAAACAATGTCAGGTTGCACAGTATATCTTCACGTATTGTCCGTTGATTGACAACATGGGTCTTTCATCACGAAAATCTACTAGCTGGTAGGCTCCTCCTACGTAGACCTTTTTTACGACAAATGGTCCCTCCCAAGTTGGCTCAAAATTTTCACCTATTATGCGGCGTACAAGAATGTGTCTTTTGAGCACGAGGACAAGGTGAAGACTTATGGAAGGATTCTCAACTTACAGCTAGCGAGGAAGAGATGCTGCCAGTTTTAGTGGATCCCAAGATACATATTCCAGTTGAGNTCTACCCTACTAATGATCGGCGGCTATCGAGGATGTTCCCTTATTTCCACGTCGATGGGAATTCAGGTTGGTGCTGTATCTACCTGCAGCAAAATGTATGACTCTGCGTCCCGATGGGATATATGGCTCTGTACCCAACGGGACAAAAGGTTCTGCATTCATCAGGTAATCTATGGTCTAAAATCCATCATCAGAGGATACGTACTCCTTTAAATTACTGTAACGCTCACGGTGGAGGACATTGCAGTCCAGACACTCCACAAATGCTTATGTAGCTGATGTACGTGCAGGTATCTTAGCGTTGCATGTCGGGCAACCCGTACAAAGAACATCTGAAACTAGTGGTATCTCTAGCTCTGTAACAAACATGGACTCATCTTGTGTAGCTGGAAAACTGGAAGAGGTCTCTCTCATGCCTGATTGATATATGTTCCCCTGAGGAATGGGGGTGAGCAAATTTTCTGCCTCCTTCCGACGTCTTCTCTCTTCATGTAAAAAAGCCCTTTGCTTTCAGCGGTTAGTGTTCCTGCGCTGAGTTCTATGTAGCGGTGCATCTATCAGTCTTTCATCATTGGTAGTGACTAGGCCTCCGGTTGGTGTAGCTATCATAGACGGTAGGCGACTAGTCCCNCTGGACTCAACTTGTGTAGCTGGAAAACTGGAAGAGGTCTCTCTCATGCCTGATTGATATATGTTCCCCTCAGGAATGGGGGTGAGCAAATTTTTCGCCTCCTTCCTGCGTCTTCTCTCTTCATGTAAAAAAGCCCTTTGCTTTCAGCGGTTAGTGTTCCTGCGCTGAGGTCTACGTAGCGGTGCATCTAGCAGTCTTTCATCATTGGTAGTGACTAGGCCTCCGGTTGGTGTAGCTATCATAGACGGTAGGCGACTAGTCCCCTCAATCGGGTCTTGTTGTACTATCACATTTTTTCCCTTCAGTGAGGAACTGTTTTTGATGCCAAACCTTAGCAGCGATGGTAGCCCTTCTTTTTCCTGATGGCTAAGCATGTCCATTAGAAGACCCTCATAGTCCATGTTGACTTGACTGAAGTCCATGTCAAAGTCTATGATGGCGCCCTGCGGCTCCCTTTCCTCGGCGAGTGCGAGGTTCCAACCATCTTTAAAAGTAAAGATCAGCCTCTGGCCTGACATTTTTCTGCAGACGACGGGAAAAATATAAGTGAGCTGAAACTTACTGTGAAAAAGAACAAAATAGATTGTTTATTAAAGAAAATTTTAGTTTATGTTGGTGAGAAAATTATTTTTTATGTATGTATTTCGCTCAATTTAGTAGAATATCAAATTTAAAGGTATAAAGGAGTAAATTGAAATGTGTAATTTCAAAAATTTTCATTATATTTAGGTTAATTTTATTACAAAATTTTTGGATCTGGTCACAGACGTTTAGCCAAATAGGTAACCGCAGAAAAATAAAGATTTTAAAATTTTAAATTAAGCGATGTCAAACAATGTCAGGTTGCACAGTATGTCTTCAGGTATTGTCCGTTGATTGACAACATGGGTCTTTCATCACGAAACTCTACTAGCTGGTAGGCTCCTCCTGCGTAGACCTTTTTTACGACAAATGGTCCCTCCCAACTTGGCTCAAAATTTTCACCTATCTTGCGGCGTACAAGAATGTGTCTTTTGAGCACGAGGACAAGGTGAAGACTTATGGAAGGAATCTCAACTTACAGCTAGCGAGGAAGAGATGCTGCCAGTTTTAGTGGATCCCAAGATACATATTCCAGTTGAGGTAACAATAATCATTTGAATCTACAGAAAAATGATAGATGCAGAATTAAATAGGGTTTATATTAAGCTGGGTTCGAAAAAGCTTCCTAAAAAGGAAAGCCCTTATAGTTAATTACATCTTAATTGACCAAAGTCACCTAAGAGCCATCTCTTAGAGTCGGTGTTGCCAACCAACTTACAACTGAAGAAAGTGCAAAACTCAAACTTGAAGAACTAGAGAGTTTTGAGGGAAAAAAACTAGAAGCACAACAATATTTGGAACTTTACCAAGCAAAGATTGTACAAGCTCATGACAAATTGGTCCGCTCAAGGACATTCAACTTGTAGGGTGTGCATAGAGTGGGAGTCTTGAACTTCATCCGGTATGCCCACAAAGCTTCTAATAATCTGTTGTGTCAATCTCTTTTGTTTTCATCAAGTGTTTTCTTTAAAATCTGTACCAACATCTTGTTGAAGGCCTCGGCCATGCCATTTGCCCTAAGATAGTAAATTGTAGAATATCTCAAATCTATCCCGTGCCGTTTCATGAAATTGTTGATTTTGGTACTGTTAAAGGCTGCCATATTATCAGAAATTATTCTTCGCGGTACTTTGAAATGGTAGACAATTTGACTTTTAAAAAATTGAAGGACATGCTGTGTCGTAACCTCTTGTAATGGTACTGCCTCTACCCATTTGAAGAAGTAATATGTAGCGGTGAGTATGAATCTATATCCTTTGGAAGACAGAGGGTCTATCGTAACTATTACGTCTATGCCCCAAAACTCGAACGACCACGAGGCGACGATTGGGTGTAAAACTTTTGGAGGTTGGTGCAAGACCACCCCATGCATTTGACACTGGTGACATCTTCTGACCGTATCCATGCAGTCAGACATCATTGCTGGCTAATAATATCTGAGTCTCTTGATCTTCATTTTCATCTTCAGCCTTGACTGGTGAGCGGCACACAATCCGACCTGTACTTCTTTAACCATATTTTGTGCTTCTGTTTTGCTTAAACAACGTAGCCACATCTGGTTAAATGATCTTCTGTAGAGGACGTTACCCACTAGAGCATAAGACATAGACCTTTTTTAATGTGATGTGCTTCAGACTTATCCTCTGATAACTTCCCAATTTGCAAATATTNCTTAGAGGTGCAACCCTCTCATAGCTTGTAAGGCAGTAGTTCTTCCAGGTCCGGGTCTGGTCGGAATCCATATGACATTTTGCCGTCATCCATCCTCAAGAAGGTCACAGACACCCTACAGTGTCGCACTCCTGGAATGCAGTGTTTGGCAACGTCTGCTTCGTTTCCTTTAAGAACCAGCACTGAACCCACTGGTATCGGAATCTCCACAGCTCCTCTGAACTCACTAGGGCCAATGATATGAATTTATTTTTCAAACAGAATGTTGCTCTTGCTCATGAAAGAGACTGTGCAGAAAAGTTTCACAAAGTCATGATGGTCAATTTGCGGGGCTATGCAGTCTCCTTCATCATATATGTCGATAATACAACTATTGGGAATATTGTCAGTTGGTAGTATGCTCCATCAGAGCATTCTCTTAATCATCCACTTTATCATGGGGGGTAGCGGATCCACCTGATCATGTCTCAGAATCCGAGGAGGNGTGAATGTGAGTGCCTTAGCCCCAGACCAGCACCCAGGGTTAACCCTAAGGTCAAATAGTTTTATGGGAACTCTCCTTGAGCTCCCCCATAATGACCCCACCTACTAAGCGCTAGAGGTTAGGACCAATATGTAGAGCTTCAAGTTAATTGTGTTTAGTTTCTTTTCTAGTTTTCAAGGAATAGTCAACAGGAAAGTCATATGGCTAGACCCTGGGCTACTAAAGAGAAAAAAAACTAATCCTCAACCAATTGTGAGGTCAATAAATGGACCCCCAATAGGTGTGGTGAGCTGGGCAAGCACATCACATGTATTGGCGTTGATCGATGAAATCAACAAAACCAATACAGACTCCTAAGTCAACAAACCTCGAAGGAGGTGTAGAATTGTGTGTACTATTTATTTCTGCTAGGGAATTAGCATGTGAATATATGATCAACATCAAGGATTAGGAACTCTCACTGGGTATTAGAGAGTGGGTGTTGAGTTATCAGATTTTAAGTTTTTTATAGAGGATGGGAATCAGTACTCAGGTGATGAACTTAAAGATTGAGAGTAGGATGCCATTGTGGGGGTCTTACACCTATCTCAAAGATATGGGTAGAGAATTGGATACCATGGAGGGGGCCTTACACCAATCTCAAAATGTTGAGAATATAGAATTGGACGTCATGGAGGGGGTCTCACACCAATCTCAAGGAAGTAGGTAGAGAATTGGATGCCATGGAGGGGGTTGTACACCAATTTCAAATATGTAGCTAGAGAATTGGATGCCATGGAGGGGGCCTTACACCAATCTCAAAAAGGAGAATAGAGAATTGGACACCGCGGAGGGGGTCTCACACCAATCTCGAGGATGTAGGTAGAGAATTGGATGCCATGGAGGGGGCCTTACAGCAATCTCAAAGATGTAGGTAGAGAATTAGATGCCNGTGGAGGGGGTCTCACATCAATCTCAAGGAAGTAGGTAGAGAATTGGATGCCATGGAGGGGGCTGTACACCAATTTTAAATATGTAGGTAGAAAATTGGATGCCATGAAGGGGGCATTACACTAATCTCAAAAAGGAGAATAGAGAATTGGACACCGCGGAGGGGGTCACACACCAATCTCGAGGATATAGGTAGAGAATTGGATGCCATGGAGGGGGCCTTACAGCAATCTCAAAGATGTAGGTAGAGAATTAGATGCCATGGAGGGGGCCTTACACCAATCTCTAAAAGTTGAGAATAGGATGCAATGTTCCATAGAATCTTACTACTATCTCAAACATATAAGTAGAGAATTGGATGCCATAGATGGGGCCTTACACCAATCTTGAAGATATAGGTAGAGAATTGGATGCCATGGAGGGGGTCTCATACCAATCTCAAATGGTTGAGAATAGGATGTGATTTTCCATAAAAGAGAGTGTTACTCCTATCTCAAAGATATAGATAGAGAATTGNAAGGGGAGTCTTACTCCTATCTCAAAGATATAAGTAGATAATTGGATGCCATAGAGGGAGCCTTACACCAATCTCAAAGATATAGGTAGAGAATTGGATGCCATGGAGGGGGTCTCATACCAATCTCAAAAGGTTGAGAATAGGATGTGATTTTCCATAAAAGAGAGTGTTACTCCTATCTCAAAGATATAGATAGAGAATTGGATGACATGGAGGGGGTCTTATACCAATCTAAAAAGGTTGAGAATAGGGAATTGGACGCCGTAGAGGGGGTCTCACACCAATCTCGAGGATGTAAGTAAAGAATTGGATGTCGTGGAGGGGGTCTTACCCTTATATCAAAGAAATAGGTAGAGAATTGGATGCCATGGAGGGGGTCTTATACCAATCTCAAAAGGTAGGTAAAAAGGGAAATAGTGTCTCAGTATTGGCCTCGAGGGTAGGAATGTAGTGCTAAAAAGTTTGTGGTGTCGAATTCATAAATGCATGTCATGTAAGAAGATTGACATTGGTGAGGAAGTTGAGTAAAATTTTGTAAGGTTTTATGCAGAATGTGGAGTTCCACAAGGATATGAAGAGAATTAGTGCAGACAAGGATAGTCGTGTTGCACGAGCAAAGAGTAAAAGACCTCAAAATTGAGAGAATCAACTCAACAGATTTATTTTCTTTTCTTGTTATTTTTATCACATTTAATTATAAACATACATTTTCAGAAATTAATTTTAGTTGGTTGATGATTTTTCAAAAGAGAGTTTTTTTAATTGAATTTTATTATCATCAAAAATATTTTTGGTTATTTTGTTCTTTGTTCATTGTAGTCTGAACTAAAGTANGTAGTTTAGAAATTCTTAATGTTAATAAAGATGAAAATATGAGTTTCTATCTAATCTAGAAATATATTATAAATTTTACAAATTTAGAATTTTGTTGTTTTATTATCTCAACTTAAAAATTTTCATTAAAAATAATTTTGCTTACTATATTATATCTATAAGCTTAAGAGTTTTTCAAGTCTNAAAGTTTAGAAATTCTTAATGTTAATAAAGATGAAAATAAGAGTTTCTATCGAATTTAGAAATATATTATAAATTTTACAAATTTAGAATTTAGTTGTTTTATTATCTCCACTTAAAAATTTTCATTAAAAATAATTTTGCTTACTATATTATATCTATAAGCTTAAGAGTTTCTCAAGTCTTATATTTTAAAAAGATCAAATGTAGAACCAATTTTTGATTAGACACTAATCCTCAAACTTCTCCTTCCTAATTTAATTTTTTTTTCTCTTTTTCTTTCTCTTTTTTCTTTTTCTTTTCTTTCTTTTTTTTTTCTTTTTCAAGCAAGGATTACTATATATGGATAGACCTTTATTGATTTTGAAGTCCACTTCTCCTTTCCTAAAGCAAAGTCTTGATATAAGTCTTTTACTTATAAATATAATAANTTAATCCTCAAGCTTCTACTTCCTAATTTTTTTCTCCTTTTCTTATTCTTTTTCTTTTTCTTTTCTTTCTCTTTATTCTTTTCGTTTTCTTTTCTTTCTTTTTTCCTTTTATTTTTCAGGCAATGATTACTATATTTGGATAGGCCTTTAATGATTTTAAATTCCACTTCTCCTTTCTTAAAGCAAAGTCTTGATATAAGTCTTTTACTTATAAATATAATAATAGTTTAAAAATTATTTTAATAAAAGTGATTTAAGTATTAAAAATAAAAGTATAAATTATAAAAAATTTTCAAAAATACATTTTTTCTTACTATAAATAGTTACTTATATTAATCATTTTCTCGTCTAAAAAATTTTTAACTTAAAGTTTTTCTTCATTATTAAAAAAATTTAACTAAATTTTCTAATTCATTTCTAAAATCAAATTTTACTTCCCTAATATAACTTCATATACATAATCAATTTTTTTCTTTTCAAATCNCAAATTATAAAAATTTTTCAAAAATACATTTTTTCTTACTATAAATAGTTACTTATATTAATCATTTTCTTGTCTAAAAAATTTTTAACTTAAAGATTTTCTTCATTATTAAAAAAATTTAACTAAATTTTCTAATTCATTTTTAAAATCAAATTTTACTTCCCTAATATAACTTCATATACATAATCAATTTTTTTCTTTTCAAATCAATCACTTGTAGTACAAATTTGAGAGCAAATAAAATTCCAGCTTTGAAAATATTTTTCATCCCCCCAAACTTAAATTTTTAATAGATAAAATAGTTTAGCATCAGCTATATATAAGCAGGAATGAAAATTTAAAATAACATGCTAACATGAATTTTTAAACCCTAATGATAGATGTATAAAACTAAAAACAGAAGTAAAATTAATTTCTGATCAAAATTTCTATATTTTCATTTCAATTTAATATGTAGAGATTCAATAGACTTCTAAGAAGTGGGTATAAATATAAAAGTAAACTAACACACTAACTTTATTTCATGATCTCAAAATAAAAACAAACAAACTTACATGATAAATGAAAAATATGGGGTAGTAGTTTCAAAAATTTAAATTTAAGTTCTAAGTTAGCTAGATTGTTAAACTTTTCAAAAGACATAGATTCAAGTTCAATCCTAATCTAACTAAAATGGTATTAAACACACATCAACAATTACTACCCTAGAATGTTAAAACAGGCCACTAAAAAAACACAACATCACAANTTGATCAAAATTTCTATATTTTCATTTCAATTTAATATGTAGAGATTCAATAGACTTCTGAGCAGTGGGTATAAATATAAAAGTAAACTAACACACTAACTTTATTTCACGATCTCAACATAAAAACAAACAAACTTACATGATAAAAGAAAAATATGGGGTAGTAGTTTTAGAAATTTAAATTTAAGTTCTAAGTTAGCTAGATTGTTAAACTTTTCAAAAGACATAGAATCAAGTTCAATCCTAATCTAACTAAAATAATATTAAACACACATCAACAGTAACTACCCTAGAATGTTAAAACAGGCCACTAACAAAACACAACATCACAATAACAATAAAAAGGTCCCAAACATAACATAGTACATAGTCCAAATCAACATAAAACAAATGTAGCAGTACCGCATCACATNACTTAGCAAGTTTTGCTAGAGCATCAGCATGGGCATTATCTCCCCTAGGAATCCGGTAGAAAGTCACGTTGGGGATCTGTTCCAGCAGCTTCATGGTGTGCCGATGGTATTCTGCTAGTCTTGGATTTAAATTCTTGTATTGTGCTGGTGGTATTCTTCACGTTGGGGATCTATTTCAGTAGCTTCAAGGATGTCATTTCTGTAATTTTTTTGGATTTTTCAAAATTTATAATTTTTTTTGGTTTTTTTTGATTTTTCTAATAGTTCTTTCTAATTCAGAATCGTAGGGCTCTAGTCCTTCAGAACCTGAACTATGCATAGACTAACATATAATAAAATAAAATAAAATAAACAAACAAAATAAGATAAGATAAGATAACTTAAAGTTTAAATAAGACTTTCTACAAATAAAAATTTGCTTTTAAATCAATTTCTCCTCGACAACGACACCGAAAACTTGATCTTTGGATACTGCTAATAGGAACAATACAACAATAATTCAGATTATATTTCACTTATATTTCCTTACTTTGTAACAAAACCAAAGACTTGATCGTGAAGAAAATAAGATTTTTAATTTATATATATTGAGATACTATGCAAGTATACACATCGTTATCAAGTAATATAGGACTTTTTGATTAAGACCTGAATATCGAACCCACAGAGAGAATACACAATGTGCATTATTGAACAACAAAATTTTTATTTTTAATAAAAAGATAATTATCTAAACTATAGATGATTTTTGCAGTAATGAAAATTTAAATATTTTTGGAATTTTCAATATTTTGATAGAACAATAACAATTTAAGAAGATTACTAGAGTTTTTGTAGAAGAAAAATACTAAATATGAAAATATCTTTCTTCTTGTTATGAATCAGTAATAAGTATAACAACTCTATTGTGGAAGTATGCAAATTGTGTTGTGCCAAATATGAACAATAATATTCTTTACCCTTATTAGAGATGCTATAAAGAACATTAACTAATTTAACGTTTGAATAGTTCTGAAGATCGACTAGGGAGGGAAGGTACTAGCTCTCACTCTAAAGTTCCCTTGATTCCCTCCACCTAGGGGCTAACATCTCGTATCGAAACCTAAAAAAATAAACCAATTTGGGGGCATTAACCTATCATTTTAAAGTCCTCTTACTCTACACCCTTCAATAAATATTTTCCTATTTATTTGCACTCAATCGTATGAACTACATTCTCATTCATACAACCTAATGTGATTCTTTCCAATTATTGATAGAGACAATACTAGCCTGGTTCTTACGTGTTATCATAGCAAATTTTTACTTATGGATTGGCCAAAATAAGAAGAAAATGAAGTGCATGGATTTAAACCATCAAAACTTCTTCTATCATTGAAGATCAATACTTTCCACAACTTCCATCCAAAACTTAATTACTTATCATTTTAAGAAAAATAAAGAAAACTACTCAGAATACATTGAGAAAATAAAACCACACTTTAGTTTAAAAGTAGAAATCATTGCCAAACCACTAAGAAGTCTCTTTAAAGATCAATACTCTCCACAACTTCCATCCAACACTTAATTACTTATCATTTTAAGAAGAGGATAAAGAAAACTACTCAGAATCCATGGAGAAAAAAAAACCACACTTTAGTTTAAAAGAAAAAAACATTGTCAAACCAACAATAAGTCTCAATTAAAACCAAAAGTAGTCTAAAAAAAAGATAAAAAATTATCTCAAGTCCTCTGCCAAACTCTTGAAATTCCTTTGATTTTTTTCTGTTTACAATCACTCAAAATAAAATAAAATTAAAAGTGGTGTATGAAAATCTCTCCGAACTAACTCCCCAAATGAGAACTTTCAAAACTTTCCAATACTTTTGGGACCCTTTTCTAAGTCCTCTCTTCTTTCTTTTATAATTTTCCAAAAGGTTCCTTGGTTTCTCTTCAAAATATGTCTAGATTCGATGTATTTCCCCAAGTGATGCATCCTTTCATGATAATTTTTGTCCATGGTGGTTATAACCACCTATTAAGCCAATGGGGTGCCTCAAAAACCTCTTTAAAATTCACGAAAACCGAATTTACTCGTTCAATAACTGCTACTGGCGCTTAAGCACTGGGCCTCTAGCACTTAGGCGCGGCCTTCTCTATTTAACCGGCGCGTAAGAGCCGGATCTGGCATTTAGGCGCCAAAACTCTTTTGCACATTTTTCACATTTTTGCTCCAAATTTGATCCTTTTTCACTACTTTAAGCATTTTTCACCCTTTTTACCTGTATCTGTAAGAAAAACACAAAAATACTTTCCATTAAAGTGAAATATCTCAAAAATAGATTAAAAATGTGTCTAAAAACACTATATATTTTAGTTGTATCAAAATCCCCCAAACTTAAAATGTTACTTGTCCTCAAGTGACACTTCAATCTTTAAAAACTAAATTTGTATGATATGTATATGAGTTTATTTAGGATTTACTAAAATTTTGATTTAGAAATATAACAGTCTAATTTAGAAAAATTATTCAGCAAATGAGACCAACTTGTAGTTTAGAAATTCTTAATGTTAATAAAGATGAAAATATGAGTTTCTATCTAATCTAGAAATATATTATAAATTTTACAAATTTAGAATTTTGTTGTTTTATTATCTCAACTTAAAAATTTTCATTAAAAATAATTTTGCTTACTATATTATATCTATAAGCTTAAGAGTTTTTCAAGTCTTATATTTTAAAAAGATCAAATGTAGAACCAATTTTTGATTAGACACTAATCCTCAAGCTTCTACTTCCTAATTTTTTTCTCCTTTTCTTATTCTTTTTCTTTTTCTTTTCTTTCTCTTTATTCTTTTCGTTTTCTTTTCTTTCTTTTTTCCTTTTATTTTTCAGGCAATGATTACTATATTTGGATAGGCCTTTAATGATTTTAAATTCCACTTCTCCTTTCTTAAAGCAAAGTCTTGATATAAGTCTTTTACTTATAAATATAATAATAGTTTAAAAATTATTTTAATAAAAGTGATTTAAGTATTAAAAATAAAAGTACAAATTATAAAAATTTTTCAAAAATACATTTTTTCTTACTATAAATAGTTACTTATATTAATCATTTTCTTGTCTAAAAAATTTTTAACTTAAAGATTTTCTTCATTATTAAAAAAATTTAACTAAATTTTCTAATTCATTTTTAAAATCAAATTTTACTTCCCTAATATAACTTCATATACATAATCAATTTTTTTCTTTTCAAATCAAATTCACTTGTAGCAAATTTGAGAGCAAATAAAATTCCAGCTTTGAAAATATTTTTCATCCCCCCAAACTTAAATTTTTAATAGATAAAATAGTTTAGCATCAGCTATATATAAGCAGGAATGAAAATTTAAAATAACATGCTAACATGAATTTTTAAACCCTAATGATAGATGTATAAAACTAAAAACAGAAGTAAAATTAATTTCTGATCAAAATTTCTATATTTTCATTTCAATTTAATATGTAGAGATTCAATAGACTTCTAAGAAGTGGGTATAAATATAAAAGTAAACTAACACACTAACTTTATTTCATGATCTCAAAATAAAAACAAACAAACTTACATGATAAATGAAAAATATGGGGTAGTAGTTTCAAAAATTTAAATTTAAGTTCTAAGTTAGCTAGATTGTTAAACTTTTCAAAAGACATAGATTCAAGTTCAATCCTAATCTAACTAAAATGGTATTAAACACACATCAACAATTACTACCCTAGAATGTTAAAACAGGCCACTAAAAAAACACAACATCACAATAACAATATAAAAGGTCCCAAACATAACATAGTACATAGTCCAAATCAACATAAAATAAATGTAGCAGTACCACATCACATAGTCTTCAACATAAACAAACATAAAAATATCATAATCCTACTCTCATCCTCAGAAACATTGCTATACCACTTTTCTACAAGCTCTTAATCAGGATATCGAGGATATGGAGGAAATTGCACTCCTGGGTCACCTCTAATCAGGCTCTCCAAAGATGAGTGAAATTTCTCTTCATAATCACTTTTTCTCCTATTATAACTATTAGTATTATCTGTAAAACGCTCTAAATTTTGTACCTTATCAGTGGTAAAATTGATATTATCCATCATCTTTTGTAATAACTCATCTCGGGTATCAGTAGACTCATCTCGAGATGTAGAAGCATGTGAGATAGATGGCTAGATGTAGAAACAACAGAGGTAGAAGCAACAGATATCTCCATTCCATAGCTTCTAGGAAATCCTCCTCTCCGGACAAAAATTGAATGCTCAAAATAACTCTTCACATTCACCTTAGTGATGGGCTTTAGAGGTAATAACACTTCCTCCCAGCTATCCTATTTAACTCCAGCTTGCTCACACAAAGAAAAGATCAAGGAAGCAAATCCCAGACCTGCTGTTGTAACAGCTGTAGCAGAACTGATGACAGTCCGACAGATCAAAGCTCCAATGTTGATGAGCTTTCCCTCTTGAATATAATAGTTCAACATCGCTCTTTCTCTGGTCACTTCACTGATATGATTGGCTAAAAAAAGACGAGCATAAATGAAATAATGCCAGGCCTTTAAAGGTGCACATAACTTTGAAGTTGGGAAGTTAACTCTCCTTTCATTAGTTATCTTCTAAAGTCCTCTCTCAATAGTCAAGTAAGAAATAATCTCGTCTAATTCCGCTTTAGTAGGGCTATAATTTGCATAAAAATATAACGTATCCGGTGGTAAATGGTAAAATAAGTTGACCTCTGACAAAAAAGGTATCAACTTCCATCAAACCATGACTCGATTTTCTTCAGCTTCAAGGAAATTTGCATAGAACTCCCTCACAACAGATATAATTGCCACAACAGAGAAACAACAGAATTGTTCCCACTATTTGCGAATAATTAAATCTTCCACATATCCATATGAATTTCTAAAACATCACTCCTGAATCAGTTTGCGTGATTGCAACACATCACTATATCGATCTTGAGCTTTTGAACTAACAAATTTACTCAAATAAAAAAGAGGCTTTGCCTTTGCTCCTGTTCATTCTTGGTTCCAATCTACAAATTTGATAAATTCCAATACTAACTTCAAAAATCAAGTTTAAATTACCAAACTAAACTTCCAAAAGCACAAACTAAACTTTCCATGGAATTTCCATAGATTTTTCCTTATTTTTCACCATGAATAGTGAATTTTTGAATTTTTCCAAATGTGCTAAAAATACATGGTGAAAATTTAAAACTTTTACATAGAAGTAAAACTCTTACCTCAAAGAACATGGATCTAGCAAATTTCACTTGATTCCACTGAGAAATCTTCACTTTAGATGTGCCCTAGCCCTAAAAAATCGCAAACTCGAGAGAAAGAAGGTGACGGTGGCATTAAAAATGGCAATTTTTGGCTCAAAAATTCACTTTTAACCGTTCGNAATCTAGCAAATTTCACTTAATTCCACTGAGAAATCTTCACTTTAGATGTGCCCTAGCCCTAAAAAATCGCAAAATCGAGAGAAAGAAGGTGACGGTGGCATTAAAAATGGCAATTTTTGGCTCAAAAATTCACTTTTAACCGTTCGCAAATCAGTTTTCAAGAACCAACGCTTTAGTGCGGGTAAGTGGCGTTTAGGCGCCTGCCTCTCGGGTTTGCTCGCGCTTAAGCGTGAGATGTGGCATTTAGGCGCCAGTGCAAAATTTTCAAAAATTTCAAATGAAAGTAAAATGCACTATTTGCCTAAGTAAACCACCTCTAAATGGTCTCATAGCACTTAAATGACTATTTTCAACTTCATGTAACTCTCCTTTATCTCAAAATTCTCTTTAATAACTATTTCAATTCTAGGCTAAAACAACACAAAATTTCACACAAAAAAAACATATTAATTCACAAACGAGTACAAATACATTTAAACACTTAGTTCTCATTCCAAATAGTCTTGGATGAGAAANTTTAATAACTATTTCAATTCTAGGCTAAAACAACACAAAATTTTACACAAAAAAAAACATATTAATTCACAAACGAGTACAAATACATTTAAACGCTTAGTTCTCATTCCAAATAGTCTTGGATGAGAAAATTTTCATAAATACAAACACTTAACAATCTTTCACAATTAAACGCCTACGTAACACAAACACTAAAAGCAAGTCTTAAACACTAAAACACTTAAAGACAACAAATTTAAACACACAAAAACATAACTTCAAACCTAGAACTTAATTCCATTCTTCATTAGAAGGAACAAATTCTGGTCTTTCATGAGTCTCTCATAGGTCAACTGGAATATAAAGTTGATAAAATGGACGGTGGTGACGTGCTCTGATGCAATCTTCTTCAATCCACTTTTGCTTAAGAAACATTTCCTTATTTGTTTCCTCTATATAACTAATGTGGCTAAATTGTATTTTCAATTACCATCCAATATGCTCAAGATGTGTATGAATCTCCAATACCTTAGTCTCCAGTACAGACATAGTATTTTCAATTTTGTTGATCTTCTCTCATATCCCTTCAATACTAACGACTAAGAAACCATTATACATCTCTTGTGCACTTTGACTAATGAATTTCTTCCCCATGGTCTCTCCTTCTTTAAATCCATCTCTCAAGAAGACATCGTCTTAAAATCTATCTCTCTCTTAGACTTTAGGGCTAGAAATGATCTGGGGTGAAATTCCTTCACTAAACCATCTATTTATAGACCTAAATCCTTCCAATAACTTCTAGACACGTTTAGAAACTACCTTGGCATGTTTTTGCAAACTTCTAGGTGGTTTTCCCTTCTAGAATATTGATTTTTCACATGTTTTTAAATTGCTGCGCTTAAGCGCTGGATTTGGCGCTTAAGCACAAGTGCACATTTTTGCACTAGTAAACTGAACGTTCAAATTATCATTTTAACAAGTTTAGATCACTAAATAAAGTCTTAAAATCAATAATAACACATAATAGTCTCAAAAATACTACTTCAAAATTTCTTCATCACACATAAAATAACAATCAAAATTAAAACACACTGATAACTATGGGTTGCCTCCCACAAAGCGCTTGGTTTTACGTCGTCAGCCCAATGTAACCAGGGCTTACTCTGGTTGACCCAACATCATTCCATCATTAAACTTATGTTGCCCCACTATAAAATAAGGTTTCAGTCTATGCCCATTAACTTTAAATATTTTCTCAGACTTAGGATCTATAATATTCACAGCTCCATAAGGATAAACTTTAATCTCAATAAATAGGCCCATCCACCTGGACTTAAGTTTTCCTGGAAATAATCTTAACCTTGAATTATATAGCAAAACTTATTACTCTGGCTGAAAATTTTTAGTAAGAATCCTTCGATCATGCCACATCTTCATCTTTTCTTGATAAATTTTGGCACTTTCATAAGATTCATTCCTTATCTCTTCAAACTCATTTAATTGTAATAATCTTTTCTCACCAGCAACTTTCAAATTTTAATTGAACTCTTTAATCACCCAATATGCCTTATGCTCAAGTTCATCTGGTAAGTGACAAGCTTTTCCAAATATTAACCTATATGGGGATATTTTTGTAGGAGTTTTGTATGCAGTCCTATAAGCCCACAAAGCATAGTCAAGTTTGACTGACCAATCCATTTTGTTTTATTCATAGATTTTTTCATAATTCTTTTAATTTCCCAATTGGATAATTAGGCCAAACCACTTGTCTGAGGGCGATAAGCAGTAGCAATCCTATCATTTATATGATATTTCTTTATTAATTTCTCCATTATGGCATTTCTGAAATGACTTCCCCCATCAGTAATGATAACTCTTGACATCCCAAGTCTACAAAATATATTTGTTTTTAAAAATTTTGCAGCACTTTGAGCATCACATCGAGGTAAAGCAACAGCTTCTATCCATTTGGATACATAGTCCNTCTTTAGTCACCCAATATGCCTTATGCTCAAGTTCAACTGGTAAGTGACAAGCTTTTCCAAATATCAGCCTATATGGGGACATTTTTGTAGGAGTTTTGTATGCAGTCCTATAAGCCCACAAAGCATAGTCAAGTTTGACTGACCAATCCATTCTTTTTATTCATAGATTTTTCCATAATTCTTTTAATTTCCCAATTGGATAATTCGACCAAACCACTTGTCTGAGGGCGTAAGCAGTAGCAATCCTATCATTTATATGATATTTCTTTATTAATTTCTCCATTATGGCATTTCTGAAATGACTTTCCCCATCAGTAATGATAACTCTTGACATCCCAAGTCTACCAAATATATTTGTTTTTAAAATTTTGCAACACTTTGAGCATCACATCGAGGTAAAGCAACAACTTCTATCCATTTGGATACATAGTCCANTTGTAATAACTCATCTCGGGTATCAGTAGACTCATCTCGAGATGTAGAAGCATGTGAGATAGATGGTCTAAATGTAGAAACAACAGAGGTAGAAGCAACAGATGTCTCCATTCCATAGCTTCTAGGAAATCCTCCTCTCCGGCCAAAAATTGAATGCTCAAAATAACTCTTCACATTCACCTTAGTGATGGGCTTTAGAGGTAATAACACTTCCTCCCAGCTATCCTATTTAACTCCAGCTTTCTGACACAAAGAAAAGATCAAGGAAGCAAATCCCAAACCTGCTGTTGTAACAACTATAGCAGAACTGATGACAGTCTGACAGATCAAAGCTCCAATGCTGATGAGCTTTCCCTCTTGAATATAATAGTTCAACATTGCTCTTTCTCTGGTCACTTCACTGATATGATTGGCTAAAAAAAGACGGCATAAATGAAATAATGCCAGGCCTTTAAAGGTGCACATAACTTTGAAGTTGGGAAGTTAACTCTCCTTTCATTAGTTATCTTCTTAAGTCCTCTCCCAATAGTCAAGTAAGAAATAATCTCGTCTAATTCCGCTTTATTAGGGCTATAATTTTCATAAAAATATAATGTATCCGGTGGTAAATGGTAAAATAAGTTGACCTCTGGCAAAAAAGGTATCAACTTCCATCAGACCATGACTCGATTTTCTTCAGCTTCAAATAAATTTGCATAGAACTCCCTCACAACAGATATAATTGCCACAACAGAGAAACAACAAAATTGTTCCCACTATTTGCGAATAATTAAATCTTCCACATCTCCATCCGAATTTCTAAAACATCGCTCCTGAATCAGTTTGCGTGATTGCAACACATCACTATACCGATCTTGAGCTTTTAAACTAACAAATTTACTCAAATAAAAAAGAGGCTTTGCCTTTGCTCCTGTTCATTCTTGGTTCCAATCTACAAATTTGATAAATTCCAATACTAACTTCAAAAATCAAGTTTAAATTACCAAACTAAACTTCCAAAAGCACAAACTAAACTTTCCATGAAATTTCCATAGATTTTTCCTCATTTTTCACCATGAATAGTGAATTTTTGAATTTCTCCAAATGTGCTAAAAATACATGGTGAAAATTTAAAACTTTTACATAGAAGTAAAACTCTTACCTCAAAGAACATGAATCTAGCAAATTTCACTTAATTCCACTGAGAAATCTTCACTTTAGATGTGCCCTAGCCCTAAAAAATCGCAAAATCGAGAGAAAGAAGGTGACGGTGGCATTAAAAATGGCAATTTTTGGCTCAAAAATTCACTTTTAACCGTTCGCAAATCAGTTTTCAAGAACCAACGCTTTAGTGCGGGTAAGTGGCGTTTAGGCGCCTGCCTCTCGGGTTTGCTCGCGCTTAAGCGTGAGATGTGGCATTTAGGC
>JXCR01146337.1:103357-113462 GCA_002079205.1 Phalaenopsis hybrid cultivar
AGCATTAACATCTCTAAAAATTGTAGGCTAATAAAATCTAGATTGTAAAATTTTGTATGTTATTTTATCAACACCAAAATGTCCCTCAAAATAAGAATTATGACATTTTTGGATAATCTCATAAGTTTCTTCTAATGGTACGCATATTCAAATAATCAGATCCTTTCCTTGTTTATATAAAATGGGTCATCCCAAAAAAAGTCTTAGCTTCAGAAATAAATTTCCTCTTCTATTGGTATGTCATTCCATAGGGTATAATATTACTAACAATAAAGTTCACAATGTTGGCATACCACGGAACATGCCACTCATTAATAGTGAACAAATTTTCATCTAAAAAATGTTCATTAATTTCATGTTCAAAATAGAGTGGTTTTTCTAATTCAAGCCTGGACAAATGATCAATAATTTGATTTTCAATCCGATTTCGATCTACTATTACAAAATTAAATTCTCACAAAAGAAGAATCCATCCTATAAGTCTAGGTTTAGCATCCTTCTTTTTCATTAAATACTTAATAGCAGAAGGAACTGTATGCACTACACAATAAGTTCCAATTAAATATGATCTAAATTTATCAAAAGCATATACTATTGCTAATAACTCTATTTCAATTGTTGTATAATTAATTTGAGTTGTTAAGAGTTTTACTACCATAGTAAATAACTTTGAAAATTTTATCATATCTTTGTCCTAAAACAACTCGAATAGCATAATCACTAGCATCAAACATTAATTCAAAATTTTTTTCCCAATTTAGTGAAACTATAATTGTTGCAGTGATTAGTTTTTTTTAATAACTTAAAAGCTTTTAGGCATTCCTCATCAAAATTAAAAATTGCATCTTTCTCTAGTAAATGACATAAAGGCTTAGCAATCTTTGAAAAGTCTTTAATATATCGTTTATAGAATCCAGCATGTCCTAAAAAACTCTTAATTTCCCTTACATTTGTTGGATAAGTTAAATTAGCGATCACTTAAATTTTAGCAGGATCTACTTCCATACCATTTTCTGATATTTGATATCCTAATACAATTCCTCCTGCTACCATAATTTGACATTTTTCCTAGTTAAGGACTAAATTTTTTTCTTCACAGCGCTTAAGAACTTTGGATAAATGTTCTAAACATGTGTCAAATGAAGTTCCAAACACTGAAAAGTCATCCATGAGTACTTCAATCCCTTTTTCAATTAAATCACAAAAAATTACCATCATACATCTTTAAAATATAACAGGGACATTACATAAATCAAATGACATTCTTCTAAAAGCAAAAGTACCATAAGGACTGGTAAACATTGTTTTCTCTTGATCATCAAGAGATATTTAAATTTGGTGATAACCAGTATATCCATTCAAAAAATAAAAGTATTTATGCCCAGATAGTCTATCCAGCATTTGATCTAGAAAGGGTANGCAAATGATCAACAGTTTGATTTTCAATCCGATTTTGATCTACTATTACAAAATTAAATTCTTACAAAAGAAGAATCCATCCTATAAGTCTAGGTTTAGCATCCTTCTTTTTCATTAAATACTTAATAGCAGAAGGAACTGTATGCACTACACAATAAGTTCCAATTAAATATGATCTAAATTTATCAAAAGCATATACTATTGCTAACAACTCTATTTCAATTGTTGTATAATTAATTTGAGTTTTGTTAAGAGTTTTACTAGCATAGTAAATAACTTTGAAAATTTTATCATATCTTTGTCCTAAAATAACTCCTATCACATAATCACTAGTATCAAACATTAATTCAAAAAAAATTTCCCTATTTAGTGAAACTATAATTGTTGCAGTGATTAGTTTTTCTTATTAACTTAAAAGCTTTTAGGCATTCCTCATCAAAATTAAAAATTGCATCTTTCTCTAGTAAATGACATAAAGGCTTAGCAATCTTTGAAAAGTCTTTAATATATCGTTTATAGAATCCAGCATGTCCTAAAAAACTCCTAATTTCCCTTACATTTGTTGGATAAGGTAAAATATCGATCACTTAAATTTTAGCAGGATCTACTTCCATACCATTTTCTGATATTTGAAGTCCTAATACAATTCCTCCTGCTACCATAAATTGACATTTTTCCTAGTTAAGGACTAAATTTTTTTCTTCACAGGGCTTAAGAACTTTGGATAAATGTTCTAAACATGTGTCAAATGAAGTTACAAACACTGAAAAGTCATCCATGAGTACTTCAATCCATTTTTCAATTAAATCACACAAAATTGCCATCATACATCTTTAAAATATAACAGGGACATTACATAAATCAAATGACATTCTTCTAAAAGAAAAAGTACCATAAGGACTGCTAAACATTGTTTTCTCTTGATCATCAAGAGATATTTGAATTTGGTGATAATCAGTATATCCATTCAAAAAATAAAAGTATTTATGCCCAGATAGTCTATCCAGCATTTGATCTAGAAAGGGTANCTTCCTCTATATAACTAATGCGGCTAAGTTGTATTTTCACTTACCATCCAATATGCTCAAGATGTGCATGAATCTCCAATACCTTAGTCTCCAGTACAGACATAGTATTTTCAATTTTGTTGATCTTCTCTCATATCCCTTCAATACTAACGACTAAGAAACCATTATACATCTCTTGTGCACTTTGACTAATGAATTTCTTTCTCATGGTCTCCTCCTTCCTTAAATCCATCTCTCAAGAAGACATTGTCTTAAAATCTATCTCTCTCTTAGACTTTAGGGCTAGAAATGATCTGGGGTGAAATTCCTTCACTAAACCATCTATTTATAGACCTAAATCCTTCCAATAACTTGTAGACACGTTTAGAAACTACCTTGGCATGTTTTTGCGAACTTCTAGGTGGTTTTCCCTTCTAGAATATTGATTTTTCACATGTTTTTAAATTGCCGCGCTTAAGCGCTGGATTTGGCGCTTAAGCACAAGTGCACATTTTTGCACTAGTCAACTGAACGTTCAAATTATCATTTTAACAAGTCTAGATCACTAAATAAAGTCTTAAAATCAATAATAACACATAATAGTCTCAAAAATACTACCCCAAAATTTCTTCATCACACATAAAATAACAATCAAAATTAAAACACACTGATAACTATGGGTTGCCTCCCACAAAGCGCTTGGTTTTACGTCGTCAGCCCGACGTAACTAGTGCTCACTCTGGTGGACCCAACATCATTCCATCATTAAACTTATGTTGACCCCCTATAAAAAAGGTTTCAGTCTATGCCCATTAACTTTAAATATTTTCTCAGACTTAGGATCTATAATATTCACAGCTCCATAAGGATAAACTTTAATCTCGATAAATGGGCCCATCCACCTGGACTTAAGTTTGCCTAGAAATAATCTTAACCTTGAATTATATAGCAAAACTNTGATTCAATCTCCTTTGTGGATTAGCCCTGGATTTGCAGTTCTCTTTCATATGAATTCTATGCATACAAATTGAAGGACGATTCCTTTAATATCAATAATTGTCCATCCAAAGGCTTTCTTAAAATTTTTTAGAATTTTCATCAACCTTTCTTCTTCTATCGTTAATTTTAAAAAAATTATAACTGGTAAAGTAGAGGAATTTCCTAAAAAGGCATATTTTAAATGATCAAAAAGTAACTCCAACTCTAGTTCTTGAAGTTTTTCGATAGATTGACAAAATGATTTATCTTTGTCTATCGTGTCCAAAACTTCAAAACTTTCTCGAACATAGTTTGAATTTTCTTTAAAAAGATCTTCACATTGATTTAATTGCTCTTCTTGCTCGTGTTCCAAATTTTTTCTTCAGATTTTTCTTCATAAGTAGTTCTTAAATGACATTCACTTAGATATCATATAACATCCATCCTATAAAATTCATTATCTTTACCTTTTGCAGAATATTTCATTGATTTTAAAATGTTAAACGTAACAGTTTGATCATTGACACGCATTATTAATTATCCTTTCTACACATCTATCATTGCTCTTCCTGTGGCTAGGAAATGTCTCTCAAAAATGATAATTATCTCTTTATCTTCCTCCATATCTAGCACAATGAAATCAATAGGAAAGATAAATTGATCCACTTTGACCAGGACATCTTCTATAACTCCTTTAGGGTATGTTATCAAACGATCTGCTAACTGCAGAGTTACAGTAGTAGGGGTTATTTCTCTAATCCCAATGTTTTGAATATTGTTAATGGCATAAGGTTAATGCTTGCACCTAAATCACATAAAGCTTTCCGATAAAATATGTCTCCTATTGCACATGGAATTGTAAAGCTACCAGGATATTTAAGCTTTTCAGGAAGCTTCTTCTGAATTATCGCACTGCACTCCTCACTAAGTGTAACAGTCTCATTAACTTCAATCTTCCTTTTCCTGTTAAGAATATCCTTCATAAACTTTACATAGCTTGGCATTTGTTCTAAGGCTTCAGCAAATGGAATATTGATTGTAAGCTTCTTAAATATTTCCAGAAATTTTAAAAATTGCTTATCCAACTTCTTGTTGACAAATTCTCTGAGGAAATGGAGGTGGTGGTTTTTCTAAATCAATTTTTAGTGGAGAAATAGGTCAACGAAGTCTCCAAGGAAATGGAGGTGGTGGTTTTTTCAAATCAATTTTGAGTGGAGAAATAGGTCTCTCAGAATATTGTGGAGTTTCCTCTTTTGATTCTTCAATTTCTTCTCTCTCTACTTCAATTTCTTTATGAACCCAACCTTTCAACTCTCTTCCACTTATAAGTTGAACGGCTTTTACTTGTTCTTTATTCTGGTCTTCTAGATTTGATTCAATTTTACTAGGAAGTGTTCCTTGGAATCTATTACTTAATGAATCTTCTATTTGTCCAAGTTGATTCTCAATATTTCTAATTATAGCTCCTTGAGATTGTAATTGATTTCCCATTTGTAACACCACTTCTTCTATAGACAACTTATTCTCCTTAAACTGTGTATTACTGTTGAAACCTGGAGGATAAGTAGATCTATAATTGTTATTCCCTTGGTTGTTCCAGTTTCCCAATGGGTTTCCTTGGTTGTTCTCCCATTGCTGATTATTACCAGCCGAATTGTTATTCTAGTTACAGTTGGGATGGTTCTTTCAACCTAGGTTATAATAATTTGAATATGGGTTATTCTGCTTATTATTTATGGCATTCAAAGTTTCTAATTGATGCTTGAGATCATAATGAATTCTCTTCAATCCTGGAAATTGGTTGAGAAAAATTCATTCCAAATTGGTCTAACTTCCTAGAAATTGCAGCAACTTGATTTGCTAACATGGTAAATGCATCAGTTTCATGAATATTGGCTACTTTTCTATGATTTACCCTCTCAGAAGGCCATTGAAAATTATTGGTAGTCATTTCTTCAATTAAAATATAAGCATCATGAAATGTTTTTTGACATCAATGAACCATCAGCAGCAACATCGATAATTGATCTAAGAGATCCAACTAATATATTATAAAAAGTTTAAATTATTAACCAATCTGGTATAGCATGTTATGGACACTTTCTTAAGAGTTCTTTAAATCTTTCCCATGCTTCATAAATAGATTCCCCTTCAAACTGATTAATAATATCATTTCTAAGCTTTGTAGTTTTTTATGGTGGAAAATATTTAACAAAGAATTTTTGTGCTAAATCACCCCAAGTTCTGATAGATCCAGGTGTTAATAAATTCAACTACATCTTAGCTTTATACCTCAGTGAGAAAGGAAATAACCCAAGTCTTATGGCATCATCTGATACACTATCATATTTAAATGTAGCACACAATTCTAGAAAATTAGCAAGATGTAAATTTGTAACTTCAGTTGGTGATCCCCTAAACTGATTATTTGATACCATTTGGATAATAGCAGTTTTAAGCCAAAATGCCTTTTCAGAAAGTAACTTCAACTATAGTAGGTTTTTGAATACTTCATTTTGATTATTTTGGTCTGCCATTTCTGTAACTTTTTGGATTTTTAAGAAAATTTTAATTTTTTTTTTGTTTTTCTAATTTTTCTTATATTTTTTCTTATTCAGAATCGTAGGGCACTAGTCTTTCATAACCTGAACTACGCATACACTAACATAAAATAAAATAAAATAAAATAAAATAAAATAAACAAAACAAAATAAAATAAGATAAGATAAATTAAAGTTTAAATAAGACTTTCTAAAAATAGAAATTTGCTTTTAAAATCAATTTCTCCCCGAAAACGACACCAAAAACTTGATCACTCGATACTGCTAATATGCACAATACAACAATAATTTAGATTATATTTCACTTATATTTCCTTACTTTGCAATAAAACCAAAAACTTGATCCTGAAGAAAAATAAGAATTTAACTTTTAATTTATATATATTGGGATACTCGGCAAGTATACTTATCATTATCAAGTAATATAAGACTTTTTGATTAAGACCTGAATATCAAACCCTTAGGGAGAATACGCAATATGCACTATTGAACAACAAACTTTTAATTTTTAATAAAATATAACTATCTAAACTAAAGATGATTTTTGTAGTAAAGAAAATTTAAATATTTTTGGTATTTTCAATATTTTGATAGAAAAATAATAATTTTAAAAGATAACTAGAGTTTTTGCAAAAGAAAAACACTAAATATGAAAATATCTTTCTTCTTGTTATGAATCAATAATATGTATAGGAATTCTGTTGTGGAAGTATGCAAATTGTGTTGTGCCAAATAGGAGCAATAGTATTCACCNAAAATTATAACTGGTAAAGTAGAGGAATTTCCTAAAAAGGCATATTTTAAATGATCAAAATGTAACTTCAACTCTAGTTCTTGAAGTTTTTCGATAGATTGACAAAATGATTTATCTTTGTCTATCGTGTCCCAAACTTCAAAACTTTCTCGAACATAGTTTGAATTTTCTTTAAAAAGATCTTCACATTGATTTAATTGCTCTTCTTGCTCGTGTTCCAAATTTTTTCTTCAGATTTTTCTTCATAAGTAGTTCTAAAATGACATTCACTTAGATATCATATAACATCCATCCTATAACATGCATTATCTTTACCTTTTGCAGGATATTTCATTGATTTTAAAATGTTAAACATAACAGTTTGATCATTGACGCGCATTATTAATTATCCTTTCTACACATCTATCATTGCTCTTCTTGTGGCTAGGAAATGTCTCTCAAAAATGATAATTATATCTTTATCTTCCTCCATATCTAGCATAATGAAATCAATAGGAAAGATAAATTGATCCACTTTGACCAGGACATCTTCTATAACACCTTTAGGGTATGTTATCAAACGATTTGCTAATTGCAGAGTTACAGTAGTAGGGGTTATTTCTCCTAATCTCAATCTTTTAAATATTGTTAATGGCATAAGGTTAATGCTTGCACCTAAATCACATAAAGCTTTCTGATAAAATATGTCTCCTATTGCACATGGAATTGTAAAGCTACCAGGATCTTTAAGCTTTTCAGGAAGCTTCTTCTGAATTATCGCACTGCACTCCTCACTAAGTGTAACAGTCTCATTAACTTCAATCTTCCTTTTCCTGTTAAGAATATCCTTCATAAACTTTACATAGCTTGGCATTTGTTCTAAGGCTTCAGCAAATGGAATATTAATTGTAAGCTTCTTAAATATTTCCAGAAATTTTGAAAATTGTTTATCAAACTTCTGCTAACGAAGTCTCCGAGGAAATGGAGGTGGTGGTTTTTTCAAATCAATTTTGAGTGGAGAAATAGGTCTCTCAGAATATTTTGGAGTTTCCTCTTTTGATTCTTCAATTTCTTCTCTCTCTACTTCAATTTCTTTATGAACCCAACCTTTCAACTCTCTTCCACTTCTAAGTTGAACGGCTTTTACTTGTTCTTTATTCTGGTCTTCTGGATTTGATTCAGTTTTACTAGGAAGTGTTCCTTGGAATCTATTACTTAATGAATCTTCTATTTGTCTAAGTTGATTCTCAATATTTCTAATTGTAGCTCCTTGACATTGTAATTGATTTCCCATTTGTAACACCACTTCTTCTATAGACAACTTCTTCTCCTTAAACTGTGTATTACTGTTGAAACCTGGAGGATAAGTAGATCTATAATTGTTATTCCCTTGGTTGTTCCAGTTTCCCAATGGGTTTCCTTAGTTGTTCTCTCATTGCTGATTATTACCAGCCGAATTGTTATTCTAGTTACAGTTGGGATGGTTCTTCCAACCTAGGTTATAATAATTTGATAATGGGTTATTCTGCTTATTATTTATGGCATTCAAAGTTTCTAATGATGCTTGAGAATCTACCATTTTTCATANTTTGCTTATCATTTTAAGAAGAAGGATAAATAAAACTACTCAGAATCCATGGAGAAAACAAAATCAAACTTTAGTTTAAAAGAAGAAATCATTGTCAAACCAACAAGTCTCAATTAAAACCACTCAATTAAAACCACAAGTAGTCTAAAAAAAAGGATAAAAACTTATCTCAAGTCCTCCACCAAACTCTTGAAGTTCCTTTGATTCTCTTCTCTTTACAGTCACTCAAAATAAAAAAACAAAAAGGATAAAATAAAAGTAAAAGTGGGGCCTAAAAATCTCTATCAAACTAACTCCCCAAATGAGGACTTTCAAAACTTTCCAATATTTTCAGGACTCTTTTCTAAGTCCTCTCTTCTTTCTTTTATAATCAAATGAGAACTTTCAAAACTTTCCAATACTTTTAGGAACCTTTACTAAGTCCTCTCTTCTGTCTTCTATAATTTTTCAAAAGGTGCCTTGGTTTCGCTTCAAAATATGTCTAGAATTGATGATTTCCCAAGAGATGCATCTATTTGTGATAATTTTTGTCCATGGTGGTCATAACCTCCTATTAAGCCAATGGGTGCATATAAAACCTCTTCAAATTTCATAGAAACCAAATTTACTCGTCAAATAACTACCACCGACGGTTAAGCGCGGGGCCTCTGGCGCTTAGGCTCAGCCTTCTCTGTTGAACCGGCGCTTAAGCGTCGGATCTGGCGCTTAGGCGTCAAAAGTCTTTTGTACATTTTTCACATTTTTGCTCCAAATTTGATCCTTTTTCACTCCTTTAAGCATTTTTCATCCTTTTTACTTGTATCTGCAAGAAAAACACAAAAATACCTTCCAATAAAGCGCAATATCTCAAAAATCGATATAAAAATGTGTCTAAAAATACTATATATTTTAGCTGTATCAGTAATCTTATGAGAAAGCATGTAATGTCTACGCTTTTGGGCGGTGAAAATCAAAGCTAGACAATGCTTCTCAATAGGTGGATACCTTATTTTTGTCAGTACTAGGTGGCGACTCAAGTATTAGAGTGTGTTTTCTTTACCCTCATCATTGACTTAGGCTAAGAGGGCTCCTAGAGAGTCGTCTAAGGTTGTAGTAGAAAGTATCAAAGGTTTCCCTGAGATAGGGGCTACTAAAACAGGAGATGTCATTAAATATTGCTTAATGTCCTCAAAGGCCCACTGACATTTCTCTTCCCAAACAAATTTGGTGTCCATTTTAATTAATGCTGAGAAGGTCTGACATCTTCCTGAAAGATTAGAAGTAAAGTATCTCATATATGCCAATTCCCCTTGAAATGAACGTAGGGAGGAGAAATTTTCAAGATAGCTTAAATCTTATCTGGGTTGATCTCAATTCCCTGATGATGGACAACTAATCCTAGAAANTACCTCAGTGAGAAAGGAAACAACTCAAGTCTTATGGCATCATATGATACACTATCATATTTAAATGTAGCGCACAATTCTAAAAAATTAGCAAGATGTAAATTTGTATCTTCAGTTGGTGATCCCCTAAACTGATTGTTTGATACCATTTGGATAATAGCAGCTTTAAGCTCAAATGCCTTTTCAGAAAGTAACTTCAACTACACTAGGTTTTTGAATACTTTATTTTGATTATTTTCGTCTGCCATTTCTGTAAATTTTTTGGATTTTAAAAAAATTTTAATTTTTTTTGTTTTTCTAATTTTTCTTATATTTTTTCTTATTCAGAATCGTTGGGCACTAGTCCTTCATAACCTCAACTACGCATAAAATAAAATAAAATAAAATAAAATAAAATAAAATAAACAAAACAAAATAAAATAAGATAAGATAAA
>JXCR01146337.1:114134-160271 GCA_002079205.1 Phalaenopsis hybrid cultivar
CCTCTTTTGATTCTTCAATTTCTTCTCTCTCTACTTCAATTTCTTTATGAACCCAACCTTTCAACTCTCTTCCACTTCTAAGTTGAACGGCTTTTACTTGTTCTTTATTCTGGTCTTCTGGATTTGATTCAGTTTTACTAGGAAGTGTTCCTTGGAATCTATTACTTAATGAATCTTCTATTTGTCTAAGTTGATTCTCAATATTTCTAATTGTAGCTCCTTGACATTGTAATTGATTTCCCATTTGTAACACCACTTCTTCTATAGACAACTTCTTCTCCTTAAACTGTGTATTACTGTTGAAACCTGGAGGATAAGTAGATCTATAATTGTTATTCCCTTGGTTGTTCCAGTTTCCCAATGGGTTTCCTTAGTTGTTCTCTCATTGCTGATTATTACCAGCCGAATTGTTATTCTAGTTACAGTTGGGATGGTTCTTCCAACCTAGGTTATAATAATTTGATAATGGGTTATTCTGCTTATTATTTATGGCATTCAAAGTTTCTAATGATGCTTGAGAATCTACCATTTTTCATAATGAATTCTCTTCAATCTTGGAAATTGGTTGAGAAAAATTCATTCCAAATTGGTCTAACTTCCTAGAAATTGCAGCAACTTGATTTGCTAACATGGTAAATGCATCAGTTTCATGAATATTGGCTACTTTCTTAGGATTTACCCTCTCAGAAGGCCATTGAAAATTATTTGTAGTCTTTTCTTCAATTAAAGTATAAGCATCATGAAATGATTTTTGACATCAATGAACCACCAGCAGCAGCATCAATAATTGATCTAAGAGATTCAACTAATCTATTATAAAAAAGTTTAAATTATTAACCAATCTGGTATAGCATGTTATGGACACTTTCTTAAGAGTTCTTTAAATCTTTCCCNATTGATATGTCGCTCCAACATTCTTCAAACCAAATGGCATCACTGTGTAGCAGAAAATCTCGATAGGTGTTTTGAAGGCTGTAAGTGCTGCATCCTCTAAAGCCATCTTGATTTAGCTGTACCCCGATGACCCATCCATGAAGGAGAATATCTAACGTGTCAAAGAGATGTACACCATCATTTCTGGTATCAGTAACGAGAATTCGTCTTTTGGACATGCGTTATTTAAATCTCTGAAGTTGACAAAAACACGGATTTGTCCATTTTTCTTCTTAACTGTCACAATGTTAGGAACAATGTGGGGTATTGCTCTTCTTTTACAAAGTTAGCATATATTGACTTCTTCACTTTTACTATGACTTGCTGTTCTATTTTGAAGCGCATTCTTTTGGGAGCTTATTTTACTGGGGTCATATCTTTTTCCACCCCGAGATTATGAGATGCAACCTCTGTTGACAATCCTAAAATTTCATCATAAATCTATGCGTAGCAATCTTTAAACTTTGTTAATATTTTGATCAATTTTAAAGATTCTTCATAATTAAGTAGAGAACTTATTAATGTAGGTCAGGTTGTTCCTTAGTCTCGAAGTTAATTTCCTTCAATTCATCAATAGTTGATTTAATTTTCTCCTCAAATTATGGTGGCGCATCTTTTATCAGATGATCAGTAGAGCCATCCTCCATATCGAGGCAATCCTCTCCTTATTCACTAGTAACAACCATATTAGACTCTGAATCATCGACTTGTCCGACTTTACCAAATCTAAGGCCCTCTTTTAAGTTGGCAGTTCTACTTTTAATATCCCATAATTTTTCAAAAAGTTATAATTTATCTTTTGGAATTTGTTTCGGCAAATGTCTCTGTTGAATTAATTTTTGTACACAAGATGAAAAGTAACCAAAAGGCAATTCCATTAATTCATTAGGATCATCATCCAAATTTACATTGTTTTCAAGATTAGTAGTGGTAGAAGCACGATAAAACTTGATCGGCTTTGAACCAGCATTACGGACTTCCTTGACCTCTAAATTCTTGACCTTTTTTGGGAGAATCAGAGTAAGGGTCATAGTGTTCACATAGTGGTTTATCTGATCATACTTTGTCTCATATGCATTCTGCTCTATATCTTCTAAGGATATCTCATACTAAGGTTTCTTCTAATTTGTCCTCATTATTTTATCTTCAGAACTGTCTTCATTACCAATGTTGATGGCCGGCCTTGTCCGTTCAACAGTTAAATTGGTCATTCCTCGTCCAAGTCCACGGCCTCGACTTTGGGTGCACGAACTAAAAGAACCCCCACCAATTTATTGTAAAAGAGTGGTGATAGATTGCTTAGGCAGAGTTGAATGGCTTCCTCTTTATGATTCTTTTGAATCTTGACTTGTGTTTGTCGCAATTTCACGAAAGAAGATAGTTTTCTTTGGTGGCACGTAATAGGCAGCATCCTCATGAATACCAACTTCATGCACTAAAAACAGTTGTAGATATCCTTTTATGCAATGTTCTTGTCCTTCTTTGTAGTACCTGATGCACTGATGTAGATACAATGGAACCATGTTGTGTTTGTGAATCCATGGTTAGCCAAGTAGAGCGTTGAAAGAGGTCTCGACGTCGATGATATGAAACTTAGTGGTTGTCACTAGTTCTCCAACCTTCGTAAGTAATGTAATCGATCCATGGGCTCTCTCCCTGTTTTGTTGAATCTTTTTAAAATTATTTTATCAGTCGTAAGCTCTTGAGCTTCAATGTCCAAATAGGCCAATGTTCGTAGACTCATCAAGTTGAGTGATGCTCCAGGATCTACCAAAACTCTGGACAACACAAATCTACCAATGTTAATAGAGTTGTAGAGTGAACGATTGTGGTCGGCAGTACCAAGCAGCAATTATTCATCTGTAAAGGCTACCCCAGACTGTTCTTTTAACAAGCAAACTTCATCTGAGGATGTGCTGGCCAACTGGGCTAAACAATTCTCTAGGTCAAGCAAAGCTATAACGAGAGACTCTCTCATCTCCTTTGACAGGATCATAAAGTCGTAGATGCTTAATCTGGCCGACAACTTCCTAAGATGAGCTAGCACATTGTAATCCACTTTATATGATCCTCCAATTTTCTCTGGATTATGTGTTTCTTCCGCTGGCGAAGGTGGAGGTAGCTCTCTTCGAGTGACTATTTTCTTTCATTTATCTACTGCAGCTGTTCTCGGGGGTAATACTCTCTCGCTCCTTAAGTTCACTTTAGTAATTTCTTTTTCCTGAGATATCATTGTTGAATCTTCTGGTCTTTCTTCTTTATCAGAAAAATCTAATTTGATGGCAAGCGGTGCACCGTGGTGCTCGAGGATTGGTTCCTCACTCTCGGCGCTGTCGTAAGCGGTATTGTTGATGTCTCCTTTGGTCATGTTATCGAGTTCATCGGACTCAATTATGATTTGACGATCGTTTTAGTGATCGAGATTGAAGTTAGATTGGTCATAATCAATTACGTTATCACCAAAAATAGTTAAAACGTAGCTAACATGATAATCATTATATTCATAAGAACCTTAGAGGGGTAAAAAAAGAATCATACAAAGTCAGGGGTTTGAGGATTTTCTTCCCTGAATCTAAGACAGCAAATCTAGTAGAGGCAGCCCCTATCCTACTCCTCGTGCTATCAGTCTTTGTGGTGGTATTCTTATTCTTCTTTGTCTTTGATGATGATGGATCTCCTAATTAAATCTTCATCTCAGGCTTAGCAGACTGAAAACTCTGAACAAAAACTTGTTTTGAAGTGCTTAGAATCTAATTCAATGTTTTCTTGGACGATTTGCTCCAGACTGTACTCTATCCGTCTTTTCCAGTATACGGTTCAATCGGAGAGATTGGCTCAGCCGAAATCATATTTATGAAACTTTTTTTCAGGTTCTCTTAAATATTCTTTTGGGATCATTATATTCACTTCTTTAAGGTTTCTCTCGAGCTAATCCTTGAAGACAAAACAATCTTCTATAGTGTGCCCTAGTAACCTGTGATACGGTCAATAATTTGGTTCATCTTTCTTGTCGACCTCTTTAGGTTTCTTTGGAACTGGNCTGTGATTCTTTCCAATTGTTGACTGAGACAATACCAGCCTGGTTCTTACATGTTCTCACAATAAATTTTAACATTGGGATTGACCAAATCAAGAAGTAAATGAAGTGCATGGATTTAAATCATCACGACTTCTTCCATCATTGAAGATCATTACTTTCCACAACTTCCGTCCAAAACTTAATTGCTTATCATTTTAAGAAGAAGGATAAATAAAACTACTCAGAATCCATGGAGAAAACAAAATCAAACTTTAGTTTAAAAAAAGAAATCATTGTCAAACCAACAACAAGTCTCAATTAAAACCACTCAATTAAAACCACAAGTAGTCTAAAAAAGAAAGGATAAAAACTTATCTCAAGTCCTCCACCAAACTCTTGAAGTTCCTTTGATTCTCTTCTCTTTACAGTCACTCAAAATAAAAAAACAAAAAGGATAAAATAAAAGTAAAAGTGGGGCCCGAAAATCTCTCCAAACTAACTCCTCAAATGAGAACTTTCAAAACTTTCCAATACTTTTAGGACCCTTTACTAAGACTTCTCTTCTTTCTTCTATAATTTTCCAAAAGGTGCCTTGGTTTCGCTTCAAAATATGCCTAGAATTGATGATTTCCCAAGAGATGCATCTATTTGTGATAATTTTTGTCAATGGTGGTCATAACCTCCTATTAAGCCAATGGGTGCATAAAAAACCTCTTCAAATTTCATAGAAACCAAATTTACTCGTCAAATAACTACCACTGGCGGTTAAGCGTGGGGCCTCTAGAGCTTAGGCTCAGCCTTCTCTGTTGAACCGATGCTTAAGCGTCGGATCTAGCGCTTAGGCGTCAAAAGTTTTTTGTACATTTTTCACATTTTTGCTCCAAATTTGATCCTTTTTCACTCCTTTAAGCATTTTTCATCCTTTTTACCTGTATCTGCAATAAAAACACAAAAATACCTTCCATTAAAGCACAATATCTCAAAAATCGATATAAAAAAGTATCTAAAAACACTATATATTTTAGGTGTATCAGTAATCTTATGAGAAAGCATGTAATGTCTAAGCTTTTGGGCGGTGAAAATCAAAGCTAGACAATGCTTCTCAATAGGTGGATACCTTATTTTTGTCAGTGCTANTAAAAACACAAAAATACCTTCCATTAAAGCACAATATCTCAAAAATCGATATAAAAAAGTATCTAAAAACACTATATATTTTAGGTGTATCAGTAATCTTATGAGAAAGCATGTAATGTCTAAGCTTTTGGGCGGTGAAAATCAAAGCTAGACAATGCTTCTCAATAGGTGGATACCTTATTTTTGTCAGTGCTAGGTGGCGACTCAAGTATTAGAGTGTGTTTTCTTTACCCTCATCATTGACTTGGGCTAAGAGGGCTCCTAAAGAGTCGTCTAAGGTTGTAGTAGAAAGTATCAAAGGTTTTCCTGAGATAGGGGCTACCAAAATAGGAGATGTCATTAAATATTGCTTAATGTCCTCAAAGGCCCGCTAACATTTCTCTTCCCAAACAAATTTGGTGTCCATTTTAATTAATGTTGAGAAGGTCTGACATCTTCCTGAGAGATTAGAAGTGAAGTATCTCAATTATGCCAATTCCCCTTGAAAGGAACGTAGTTGTTTTGGGGTTTTGGGAGGAGGAATTTTCAAGATAGCTTAAATCTTATCTGGGTTGATCTCAATTCCCTGATGATGGACAACTAATCCTAGAAATTTTCTGGAGGTAACGCCAAAGGTGAACTTAAAGAGATTCATTTTAAGGGCATATCGTTGTAACTGTTCGAACACTATCCTCAAATAGTACAAATGTTTTATTTTTCGTTTGCACTTGATGACCAAATCATCCACGTAGCATTCCACTTGATTGTGAATGAGATCATAAAAAATCTTTGCCATTGCACATTGATATGTCGCTCCAACATTCTTCAACCCAAATGACATCACTGTGTAGCAGAAAATCCCAATAGGTGTTTTGAAGGTTGTAAGTGCTGCATCCTCTAAAGCCATCTTGATTTAGCTGTACCCCGATGACCCATCCATGAAGGAGAATATCTAATGTGTCGAAGCGATGTCCACCATCATTTCTGGTATCAGTAACGAGAATTTGTCTTTTGGACATGTGTTATTTAAATCTCTGAAGTTGACAAAAACACAGATTTGTCCATTTTTCTTCTTAACTGTCACAATGTTAGCAACAATGTGGGGTATTGCTCTTCTTTTATAAAGTTATCATATATTGACTTCTTCACTTTGACTATGACTTGCTGTTCTATTTCGAAGCACATTCTTTTGGGAGCTTATTTTACTGGGGTCATATCTTTTTCCACCCCGAGATTATGAGCTGCAACCTCTGCTGACAATCCTAAAATTTCATCATAAATCTATGCGTAGCAATCTTTAAACTTTGTTAATATTTTGATCAATTTTAAAGATTCTTCATAATTGAGTAGAGAACTTATTAATGTAGGTCAGGTCATTCCTTAGTCTCGAAGTTAATTTCCTTCAATTCATCAATATTTGATTTAATTTTCTCCTCAAATTATGGTGGAGCATCTTTTATCAGATGATCAGTAGAGTCATCCTCCATATCGAGGCAATCCTCTCCTTATTCACTAGTAACAACCATATTAGACTCTGAATCATCAACTTGTCCGACTCTACCAAATTTAAGGCCCTCTTTTGAGTTGGCAGTTCTACTTTTAATATCCCATAATTTTTCAAAAAGTTATAATTTATCTTTTGGAATTTGTTTCGGCAAATGTCCCTGTTGAATTAATTTTTGTACACAAGGTGAAAAGTAACCAAAAGGCAATTCCATTAATTCATTAGGATCATCATCCAAATTTACATGGTTTTCAAGATTAGTAGTGGTAGAAGCACGATAAAACTTGATCGGCTTTGAACCAGCATTACGGACTTCCTTGACCTCTAAATTCTTGACCTTTTGAGGGAGAATCGGAGTAAGGGTCATAGTGTTCACATAGTGGTTTATCTGATCATACTTTGTCTCATATTCATTCTGCTCTATATCTTCTAAGGATATCTCCTACTGAGGTTTCTTCTAATTTGTCCTCATTATTTTATCTTCAGAACTATCTTCATTACCAATGTTGATGGTCGGCCTAGTCCGTTCAACAATTAAATTGGTCCTTCCTCGTCCAAGTCCACGGCCTCGACTTTGGGTGCACGAACTAAAAGAACCCCCACCAATTTATTGTAAAAGAGTGGTGATAGATTGCTTAGGCAGAGTTGAATGGCTTCCTCTTTATGATTCTTTTGAATCTTGACTTGTGTTTGTCGCAATTTCATGAAAGAAGATAGTTTTCTTTGGTGGCACGTAATAGGCGGCATCCTCATGAATACCAACTTCATGCACTGAAAACAGTTGTAGATCTCCCTTGATGCAATGTTCTTGTCCTTCTTTATAGTACCTGATGCACTGATATAGAGACAATGGAACCATGTTGTGTTTGTGAATCCATGGTTAGCCAAGTAGAGCGTTGAAAGAGGTCTCGGCGTCGATGATATGAAACTTAGTGGTTGTCACTAGTTCTCCAACCTTCGTAAGTAATGTGATCGATCCATGGGCTCTCTCCCCTTTTTGTTGAATCTTTTTAAAATCATTTTATCAGTCGTAAGCTCTTGTGCTTCAATGTCCAAATAGGCCAATGTCCGTAGACTCATCAAGTTGAGTGATGCTCCAGGATCTACCAAAACTCTGGACAACATAAATCTACCAATGTTAATAGAGTTGTAGAGTGAACGATTGTGGTCGGCAGTACCAAGCAGCAATTATTCATCTGTAAAGGCTACCCCAGACTGTTCTTTTAACAAGCAAACTTCATCTGAAGATGTGCTGGCCAACTGGGCTAAACAATTCTCTAGGTCAAGCAAAGCTATAACTAGAGACTCTCTCATCTCCTTTGACAGGATCATAATGTCGTAGATGCTTAATCTGGCCGACAACTTCCTAAGATGAGCTAGCACATTGTAATCCACTTTATATGATCCTCTAATTTTCTCTGGATTATGTGTTTCTTCCGCTGGCGAAGGTGGAGGTAGCTCTCCTCGAGTGACTATTTTCTTTCATTTATCTACTGCATCTGTTCTCGAGGGTAATACTCTCTCGCTCCTTAAGTTCACTTTAGTAATTTCTTTTTCCTGAGATATCATTGTTGAATCTTCTGGTCTTTCTTCTTTGTCAGAAAAATCTAATTTGATGGTAAGCGATGTACCGTGGTGCTCGAGGATTGGTTCCTCACTCTCTACGTTGTCGTAAGCGGTATTGTCGATGTCTCCTTTGGTCATTTTATCGAGTTCATCGGACTCAATTATGATTTGACGATCGTTTTGGTAATCGAGATTGAAGTTAGATTGGTCATAATAAATTACTTTATCACCAAAAATAGTTAAAACGTAGCCAACATGATAATCATTATATTCATAAGAACCTCAGAGGGGTAAAAAAATAATCATACAAAGTTAGGGGTTTGAGGATTTTCTTCCCTGAATCTAAGACAACAAATCTAGTAGAGGCAGCCCCTATCCTACTCCTCGTGCTATCAGTCTTTGTGGTGGTATTCTTCTTCTTCTTTGTCTTTGATGATGATGGATCTCCTAGTGAAATCTTCATCTCAGGCTTAGCAGAATGAAAACTCTGAACAAAAACTTGTTTTGAAGTGCTTAGAATCTAATTCAATGTTTTCTTGGATGATTTGCTCCAGACTGTACTCTATCGGTCTTTTCCAGTATACGGTTCAATCGAAGAGATTGGCTCAGCCGAAATCATATTTATGAAACTTTTTTTCGGGTTCTCTTAAATATTCTTTTGGGATCTGTATATTCAGTTCTTTAAGGTTTCTCTCGAGCTAATCCTTGAAGACAAAACAATCTTCTATAGTGTGCCTTAGTAACCTGTGATACGGTCAATAATTTGGTTCATCTTTCTTGTCGACCTCTTTAGGTTTCTTTGGAACTGGTAATCCGAATTCAGACCTCTTCATAAAACTTCTAAACATTTTGGGTACGGTTTCATCTTTGAAGGAATATACCACTTTCCTACATTCTGCAATGGTCATTTTCTTATTCTCTGGTCGACATGATCCATCCTAAGACGGTTGCTGGCTAGACTGGCCATATTGTTCTGTTTGTTGTTGAGTGTGCTGTGATGATGATTGCCGAGGATTTTCTACATGTATCTTTTTTGTTTGTTTTCCTTTATCAACAGTTTCCACTATTCTGGACTTCATTTTAAATATTCTGGTTACCTTGGATTTCTCATAAGATTCCATATGTTTAATTTCTTCTTGGAAACTGTTGCCTTTACTAAGTAGTTTCTTGAAGGATTTAATGGTGAGTCCCTTAAGTATGAAAGCTATTGGCCCATGGATGCTTTTGAGTAAGATCTCAATCACGTGATGTTTCTTTAGCTGAGGTTCACATTTCATGTTAAGGTTTCTCCACCTCAAGATGTGATCCACTAAAGTTTTGTTGGGCTTTTGCTTTTCCATCATGAGATCTCCAATAGATAGATGTGGAACTTCGGCAAATCCTTTCACAAATAATTGTTCCAGCTTGGTGAATTTTTTAACTGATCCATTGGGCAAATCAGCTTACCAATCGAAAACAATCCCTGACAGGCTGTTAACAAACAGTTGGAAGAGTAAGGCTTTGTTACCTCTTATGTTGCCACAACTGGCTAAAAAATGTGCTATATGTTGTTTGGAATTTCCAGTCCCATCAAATATTTCAAATTTAAGGGATAAAATCTTTAGTTAAGGGTATGACATCGAATTCTTTGGGGTAAGATCTACCTTTTAAAATCAATGCACCACCCTTAGATTGGGTTAAGGCCTTCCAAACTTGCTCGACCATTTGCTTAAATTCCTTCTCCGGTATGACACTTGATGGAGAATCCTTATTTGGTTAGTCATCCCTGTTTGCTAAAGCAAATTCCATTCTTTCATATGTGATATATATAATCTTTGGTTGGTTGACCTCTGGAGAGGCTAATTGTGGTACTTGAGATTGTCCTTGAATTGTGGCCATGACAGTTATGGCTGCTGCCATCTCTTCTATCCTTTAATCTAGGTGTCTGATTTACTCATTCCTTAAGAGGAAAACTTTGCATAGCTCATCTACGGCGTTCTCTTTGATGAGAAATTGAGCCTCGCGCGCAGATGTAACAGTTCTGGTTTCAATGACATGAACATCCATGAAATCTTCTTTAAGGTAATCATTGAAGTTAAAATCTTCATCATCGTCCATGGAAACTCCATGTTTCTGAGCCAACTCGGAAATCTCAACCCTGAACTTGTTGATCTTTTCCTTGATTATTGATTCTTAGATTGTATTAAAATCCGGAGGTGTTGGACCTCCTCCACTTAGTCTTCCATCTCGTTGGCAACTACTGCGACGATATCACATATTTCAGACCCTTGCTTCATTCCGTGATATGGCCTTGTGGGCTTACTGGATTGTATCGGTACGACAACCTTGGGTATCCATACTCTTTTCTTTGACAGTGATGTCTTGAGATGGAGTGTCTTGGTAGGAACATCAGTATGTTGAAGAGAAGTATGCTCCCCACGGTGCAAACTAGATACGGTACTGGGTAACTTCTTCATCTTTTCTCTTGGGAATTTAGAAACATCCTTTTAGTGGGTGATCGATAGAATTCTTGAACCCATACGTGACTTAACTGGTTGACGAACTGCGGTCTTAGTGACGGTAGAATCAGTGGTGACAATAGTGATATCAACTCTGCTTCCTAAACGGAAGCAGACAGAAATGCGAGCAGGTAAAGTTTCAATTAACTTCTGAGAGCGTCTGAAAGATCTAACGTCCTTTAAGATTTATTTCTTCATGCCAGGGGATATTGCACGTCCCACTCATTTGAGTAAATCACCGACTGAACAACCTACCTTGGCCGCTAGCCATTGAAAAATTGAACTGACTCGGGTGATCGGAGCAGGCTTCTTCCTCTCCACACTGTGTCCATGAAGTGACGGTAAAGTAGAGGCAATCTTCTAGAAACTCTTGTACCCATTAGTATTAATTAAAGGGTGGAATCTACTTCTTCACAGAAGTGGATAAATCCCTGGTAATTCTGACTCGTTCTGGTAAGGATCTTCATCAACAGTAGGCACCTCTTTAAGAATCTGGGCTTTAGTAGCCCGTTGAACCTTCCTATTGCAATTTCTCCTTTGGGTTCAAGTTAACAGGGAGGTTCTTGAACTTGATTCGATTGAAAACCCTGATGGCGGGACAACCAACCCATTAGTCTGGTCTTCAAAGATCATAACTTCTTTTCCCTTAGTAGCAGCAAGAACAACAGGATTGGTAGGTACCGTGATGGCAGTGGTCTTGACTTTATTATAAGAAAGAAAGTCTTGAAGGCAGTTCATGTTGAATTGAGCAGACGGCTCCTGAACTTCTAGAGCGACGACTTTCATCACGAAGAACGGAGCTTTCCTAAGGATGACCTTGAGATCTTCAAATCTGGCTCCAAACTTGATGGTGGGAACAATTTTACATGCGTTGCGGCTCGTCAACAGATTGCATGAAAAAGTTAGCTTTAGGCACGCCATTGCAGCAGCTTTGAATGATAAAGCTCTGGGGTTAGCTATTTGGCCAAGACTTTGTAATCTTAGTGCAAGCACTAAAATTAACAGAGGTCAATCTGTAGACTAGGTAAGTTTTTATTTAGTTTGTAGGGATTTTAAAATTTTAGTAAAAGTAGTTTAAAAGCAAAAAAAATTGTTTAATATAAGTAGTTTTTAAAGCGCGCGCAACATGACACAATTCCTTTTAATTCGCAAAATAGCAAATTAGACTCAAAAAGGAGATGTGAAGTGTATAGGACCTAGTGCAGGACCAAGTTATCAACGTACAATGTCCAGGTGGAGCTAGTCCACCAACACACCTATTGGGGGTCTGACCCCACATGAAAATTAAAAGTCCTTATTGGCCTTCTAAACCTATGTGTTGAAAGATGATTGTACAGACGGTCCTGAAGTCCAAAGGAGTTGACCGTACTTACCCAAGAAAGAAATGGGTGAGGCATATCAATGGAAGAAGGGTAATTTGGTCCACGAGGGACATGAACACTTTAACGATGTATGAAGATAATATTCCCTGATTTAAATGGAAAGAGAAGCTAATTCCCCAGCGAAGTCGCCAGAAGTTGTCGACACTGTTTTGGTTGGAGGAGTTGCCCATTGGAAGCTTTCGGTCGGCAGAATCGAAATCCCATTACCCGCTTTAGAAGGACATTTTAATTTACACATAAATATAAGTTTTAGAAAAATATGAAATCAAATTGACCCCATATTCTTCAAAGTTAAATGAAAGAGCACTATACCTCACCCTGTATCTATCCCAAAGGATAAAAACAAGACTTAAGGGTGAGACTCGATCAAATAAATAATGAAATATATGACATTCATTTGGCCTGCAAAACTGTTTTATATGCCGACAATTTTCCCAATTTAATATGAAGAATTAAATAGGGTTTATTTTAAGTTGGGTTCGAAAAAGCTTTCTATATGGGCAAGCCCATATAGTTAATTACACCTTAAATGACTGAAGTCACATAAGAAAACTCTCGATAAAAATCAGGGAATATTATCTTCAAGGAGTTCAAAANGTTGTTTTCCTTTATCAACAGTTTCCACTGTTCCGGACTTCATTTTAAATATTCTGGTTACCTTGGATTTCTCATGAGATTCCATATGTTTAATTTCTTCTTGGAGGCTGCTGCCTTTACTAAGTAGTTTCTTGAAGGATTTAATGGTGAGTCCCTTAAGCATGAAAGCTATTGGCCCATGGATGCTTTTGAGTAAGATCTCAATCACGTGATGTTCCTTTAGCTGAGGTTCACATTTCATGTTAAGGTTTCTCCACCTGAAGATGTAATCCACTAAAGTTTCGTTGGGCTTTTGTTTTTCCATCATGAGATCTCCAATAGACAGATGTTGCACTTCGGTAAATCTTTTCACAAATAATTGTTCCAGCTTGGTGAATGTTTTAACTGATCCATTAGGCAAATCAGCTTACCAATCGAAAACAATCCCTGACAGGCTGTTAACAAACAGTTGGAAGAGTAAGGCTTTGTTAACTCTTGTGTTGCCACAACTAGCTCAAAAATGTGTTATGTGTTGTTTGGAATTTCCAGTCCCATCAAATATTTCAAATTTCGGGGATAAAATCTTTAGTTAAGGGTATGACGTTGAATTCTTTTGGGTAAGATCTACCATTTAAAATCAATGCACCACCCTTAGATTGGGTTAAGGCCTCCCAAACTTGCTCGACCATTTGCTTAAATTCCTTCTCCGGTATGACACTTGAAGGAGAATCCTTCTTTGGTTAGTCATCCCTGTTTGCTAAAGCAAATTCCATTCTTTCATATGTGATATATATAATCTTTCGTTGGTTGACCTCTGGTGAGGCTAATTGTGGTACTTGAGATTGTCCTTGAATTGTGGCTATGACAGTTATGGCTGCTGCCATCTCTTCTATCCTTTAATCTAGGTGTCTGATTTGCTCATTTTTTAAGAGGAAAACATTACATAGCTCATCTACGGCGTTCTCTTTGATGAGAGGTTGAGCCTCGCGCGCAGATGTAATAGTTCTGGTTTCAATGACATGAACATCCATGAAATCTTCTTTGAGGTAATCATTGAAGTTAAAATCTTCATCATCGTCCATGGAAACTCCATGTTCCTGAGCCAACTCGGAAATCTCAACCCTGAACTTGTTGATCATTTCCTTGATTATTGATTCTTAGATTGTATTAAAATCCGGAGGTGTTGAACCTCCTCCACTTAGTCTCCATCTCGCTGGCAACTACTGCGACGATATCACATATTTCAGACCCTTGCTTCATTCCGTGATCTCGCCTTGTGGGCTTACTGGACTGTATCTGTACGACAACCTTGGGTATCCATACTCTTTTCTTTAACAGTGATGTCTTGAGATGGAGTGTCTTGGTAGGAACATCGGTATGTTGAAGAGAAGTATGCTCCCCACGGTGCAAACTAGATACGGTACTGGGTAACTTCTTCATCTTTTCTCTTGGGAATTTAGGAACATCCTTATAGTGGGTGATCGGTAGAATTCTTGGACCCATACGTGACTTAACTGGTTGACGAACTGCGGTCTGACGGTAGAATCAGTGGTGACAATAGTGATATCAACTCTGCTTCCTAAATGGAAGCAGACAGAAATGCGAGCAGGTAAAGTTTCAGTTAACTTCTGAGAGCGTCTGAAAGATCTAACGTCCTTTAAGATTTCTTTCTTCATGCCAGGGGATATTGCACATCCCACTCATTTGAGTAACTCATTGACTGAACAACCTACCTTGGCAGCTAGCCTTTGAAAATTTGAACTGACTCAGGTGATCGGAGCAGGCTTCTTCCTCTCCACACTATGTCCATGAAGTGACGGTAAAGTAGAGGCAATCTTCTGGACACTCTTGTACCCATTGGTATCAATTAAAGGGTGGAATCTACTTCCTCACAGAAGTGGATAAATCCCTGGTAATTCTGACTCGTTCTGGTAAGGATCTTCATCAACAGTAGGCACCTCTTTAAGAATCTGGGCTTTAGTAGCCCTTTGAACCTTCCTATTGCAATTTCTCCTTTGAGTTCAAGTTAACAGGGCAGTTCTTGAACTTGATTCGATTTAAAACCCTGATGGCGGGACGACCAACCCATTAGTATGGTCTTCAAAGATCATAACTTTTTTTCCCTTAGTAGCAGCGAGAACAACAGGATTGGTAGGTACCGTGATGGCAGTGGTCTTGACTTTCTTATAAGAAAGAAAGTCCTGAAGGCAGTTCATGTTGAATTGAGCAGACGGCTCCTGAACTTCTAGAGCAACGACTTTCATCACGAAGAACGGAGCTTTCCTAAGGATGACCTTGAGATCTTCAAATCTGGCTCCAAACTTGATGGTGGGAACGATATTACATGCGTTGCGGCTCGTCAGCAGGTTGCATGAAAAAGTTAGCGTTGGGCACGCCATTGCAGCAGCTTCGAAAGATAAAACTCTGGGGTTAGCTATTTGGCCAAGACTTTGTAATCTTAGTGCAAGCACTAAAATTAACAGAGGTCAATCTGTAGACTAGGTAAGTTTTTATTTAGTTTGTAGGGATTTTAAAATTTTAGTAAAAGTAGTTTAAAAGCAAAAAAAATTGTTTAATATAAGTAATTTTTAAAGCGCGCGCAGCATGACACAATTCCTTTTAATTCGCAAAATAGCAAATTAGACTTGAAAAGGAGATGTGAAGTGTATAGGACCTAGTGCAGGACCAAGTTATCAACGTACAATGTCCAGGTGGAGCTAGTCCACCAACACACCTATTGGGGGTCTGACCCCACATGAAAATTAAAAAGTCCTTATTGGCCTTCTAAACCTCTGTGTTGAAAGATGATTGTACAGACAGTCCTGAAGTCCAAAGGAGTTGACCGTACTTACCCAAGAAAGAAATGGGTGAGGCATATCAATGGAAGAAGGGTAATTTGGTCCATGAGGGACATGAACACTTTACCGATGTATGAAGATAATATTCCCTAATTTAAATGGAAAGAGAAGCTAATTCCCCAGCAAAGTCGCCAGAAGTTGTCGACACTGTTTTGGTTGGAGGAGTTGCTCGTTGGAAGCTTTAGGTCGGCAGAATCGAAATCTCATTACCCGCTTTAGAAGGACATTTTAATTTACACATATATATAAGTTTTAGAAAAATATGAAATCAAATTGACCCCATATTCTTCATAGTTAAATGAAAGAGCACTATACCTCACCCTGTATCTATCCCAAATGATAAAAACAAGACTTAAGGGTGAGACTCGATCAAATAAATAAAGAAATATATGACATTCGTTTGGCCTGCAAAACTGTTTTATATGCCGACAATTTCCCCAATTTAATATGAAGAATTAAATAGGGTTTATTTTAAGTTGGGTTCGAAAAAGCTTTCTATATGGGCAAGCCCATATAGTTAATTACATCTTAAATGACTGAAGTCACATAAGAAAACTCTCGATAAAAATCAGGGAATATTATCTTCAAGGAGTTCAAAATGACACGACTTTTCAACAAAATTGGACAAAGATGTATAAAATGAGAATAGCTCAAATTTTGAACATTTTATTGTAGAATCAAAAGGAGGAAGAACTAGGGGATGTCATTCGAACATTTTATTGTAGAATCCAAAGGAGGAAGAGCTAGGGGATGTCATAGATCTAGAGGAGAATCTTGGTGAGTTCCCAGTCTATTTTATTATTTGGCTTCAATTTTGAGGAGAAATTATTTAGGTGTTTCATCCTATCAATTTTATTTGTTAGGGCTTGCATTTGTGTGAAATGATCACACAAATAGCCTGGAAGATGTGAGAATTTAGGTCATGATAAACAACAACCTTTGAATCCTAAGACGACTTAGGGCTTATATTGTACAGCAAAGCTATACAAAGGCCTAAAGATAAGGCAAGGTTTTACGTTGCATAAGCAAACTACTCCGAAGTCTTATGGATTGGTTGTTTAATTCTAAGGAAGAAAATTGGTTTAGCTGATGTAAACGTGTTTTGCTGTTGAAGATGGTCATGTTGCCCACCATGCTAGCTCCAAGCTCCTTGCCGTGATGAGATTATGTTTTCTAATGTGTCAAGTTATGATGTCAAATCAGATGGACCTATGGTTGTAGTTCTTTAAATGTTGTGGGACATATTAAAGTTGATTAGAACGACACCAGTTAGGATCCTACGGTTCCCTCATTCCGGTACCACAATTGGATTCACTTAGTCCAAATAAATTTACTAAAGTCAACTTAATGAGTTCCATACTTTCATTTAGACCGTGGGCAGTCTCGTTAGCAACCGTAGGTTACCTCCTCCGAGAGAATCCCGATCATCCGATAGAGATGTCTTAATTTAGTTGTAATTACTGTTTTGTGATGTTTGTGATTAAATTTTGAGTTATTTTATGTTTTGAATATTGTGGCGGTGAATTTTATCTTGGTTGATTTTAGTTTTGGTTTTGATTTTGGGTTTTGCGGCTATCCTAGTAGTTTGTTTTCATGCAGTGTGACATCGTTGTTTTGCATGCAAGTTTGTGTTTTTTGTTCATACATGCAGATGAGTAAGTACAGTAACGTAATGAAAAGTAAAGTACGGAAGACTAGAAGTGCAGGTAAAACAAATTACAATGCAAGCATACCTGGATGATCTTCCAGTCATCTTCCACTGAAACTCAAAATGCATGTGAGAGCATTTATATGTTAAAAGCATTTTATGTAAAGCAAGGAAATAAGGTTTTGGTGATCTTCCAAACCTAAATCATATTTTGGTGGGCCCCTATTAATTCATTTGTGGATGATTTCATTAAGAAAAACATACTAAGTTTAGTAGACCTCCGAGGTACCCAAAAGATCGAGAGGAAGAAACAGGTCCATGCTTCCCTGTCATCGCGTTTTGAAAAGTTTTGAGCTCATTTAGAATTATTAAGTTTCTTAATAATCCATCCTATAAATACCTCTAGTTTCAGTGAATATCAATGTTTTAATTATCTCTAAGAGTAGGGTGATTGTCATTTGTCATTTAATTTGAGAATTATGTGGTTGAAGACCCTTAAAAGACGCAAATTAATGCTATTAAGACACTTAGCCAATATTAGCTTTAACTTGGGCTTGTAATGTTTTTAAATGTGTTTAATTTCTAGTTGCATTCACTTTTATAATCCTCATTTAACCAAATTTTATTTAGCCTAGAACGCTACTAAGCCCTTAAGACCTTGGTGGGTACATCAGTAATTTTTGAAAGAAATTGAATTTTAAGTGATAGTAATTCATCGTCAAAATATTTTAATGTCATTTGAACACCAAATATGGGTATTAAATTAGTGAGTTATTAACATCCAAAACCATACCCCTAAGTTTAGGATCACTTAATTTAATAGACCTCCAAATCTTAATGATTTAAGAAATTACAAATTTATCCTTTGATTAAGAAAAGTGAAATTGGTTTCTACCAATTTATCTCTTATATTTCAATCATCTGAACATGTTAATTAAGATCAAAGTTTTCTCATATTACCCTCTTGAATTTAACCTAAATGTTAATTAGGGCAAGATTTTCAATATTTGCACTTTTGCCCCTAAGGCTCTATCACTTCATAAATCATCAAATTTAATTCAAATAAATTTGGGATTTTTATCCTACCTTACTCATGAGTCAATTAAGGCATGAGAGGTGAAAATGTGATTTTTCAAAATTTAATTTAATTTACATGATTATTTACATTCAGAAATATGATTTTTCAAAGAAAATTCAATAACATGACCAAGACAAAGTCTAATCACTTGAAATTTTTACTGGAGGTAGACATAAATTAGGGAATCACTTCAAAATTCATGATTTTTTGAGTTTTATTTGAATTACTAGAATTATTTGAACTTTTGGAGTATTAATTAATTATAAATATTTCAAATGCGGAAAAACAAATTTTTCATTTTTATTAAATCTATATAATGTCAAAGAACCCAAAAAAACAATTTTTACATTTGTATGTTTTTTCTTCAAATTATTAGAATTATTTAAATAAAAAATTAAGAAAAATCCTTTTTTAGCCTTTGAAAATTATTTTTAAGGTTTAAAAATTAGGAAAAATATTGTAATTGCTCCTATGTGCTTAGGAAATAATTTAGAATATTTCTATGAATTTTATTAATTTTATGTTTTTTATTTATTTTTTGTTATTTAAAACTGAAAATATGCTTAAAAAATGAAAATTTTATTTTAATTACAATTTTATTTTTTAAAAATCCCTCTAATCACGGAGAACTCCCAAAACCAATTTTATAAATTTTTAAGTTATATTTTAATTGTTAAAAATTATTTTTGTGTTAAAAATGTTATTTAACTTAGAAAATCAAATCACGTTGCCAAATGAACTCCAAATGTTTTGAAATTTTTATGGGGAGTCCTCTGAACTTTAAATTACCATGGATAATCAAAATCAAGAAATTTAGATGTTTATTTTTTCCAAATTAATTTTCTTTGTATCTTAGGGTTTTATGAAAATTAGGTGTGTTCTTAATGAGTTAACCCATGAAAAATTTTCCTATGGTCCTCTGGAATAGTGAATCTACCAGAAATTTTTTTTAATTTTTCTAAGAAACATGCTAGCTTAATATACGTGAATAATAGACATAAAATTGAGAAATATGGATAAAATTGAGAAATATGGATCTCTGTTTAGGGGTCCCCTCTAACTTTGGAAAAATCAAGGAATATATCTGATGATAGAGGCAACAACATGCCAAAATATCAAGCTATGGTGAAATACTTGAATGCATGGAGAATCAAAATACCTAGAATATTATTTAATTAATTAAAAATAAAACATGCATCAAATAAACTTAAAACCATTTTCACATTATTCTCCTCTATTCACTGAGTATCAGAGTATTTTTTTTTATTTTTGTAATTTTTCTACACCAAGATATGAATTTGTGAAGGTAGCTGATTAAATTAAATAAAAAATAACCCTATTTTTCTACTTAAACACTCGGTGCCACGTCAACCTACAGCGGTTCCAAAGCCCTGCATGGCGCACTTTGGTTGGATGCCGCCATCCACGTAGCCACCGACTTGGCCCGTGCATTATGTATCAAGCTCCCATCCAATGCAATCCTAGTCGTCCATCCGATACACGCACCATCTAACGGCTCCGCGTCATCATCCCTGATAGCCAAAACCCGTGACTGTTAACCCTAAAACCTTAAGATCTCCCACATTTCTCAACCAAATGGCCTCGGGCTTTATCCTATAGACTCATCTAAGTGAGATGAAAAAATCCATACAGTAAACATGCCATTAAACTAACCCTAATCACATGGAGAATCAAAATAGGCTCGGAAAGAGGGGAAGTTCAATACCTTTGCTCTGAGAAGGGAAGATTCAATCAGAGGTGCTTGACACGTTTGTGGAGGTCCAAGGAGGCTAGGGATTGGGCCTCTGGTTGTGGTGAAAGGTCTAGACCCAAATTAGATCAAAGCCGAATTTGGGTGTTGATCAAAGTCTAGTGTGGAGGCTCTCTATGAGGGGCTTTGATGGGGCTTTGTCTTCTTTCACTGTGGGGATGGTGTGGTTGAGTTTAATTAAGATTAAGTACACTATGGAGGCATCGTGGAGAATGTTCTGTCTCTAGCAAGGATTTGAGCTAAAAAAATTGAGCTCTGACAAGGGAAATGAGGGCAAGGAGGTGGTCCCTAAGGAGGTCTCAAAGAGGCTATGGGAAAAGTTTGGAAGGGCCTGCTTGAGAAAATTTCAGTACCCTTCCTTTGTCCATGAAGAGGCCATTTTATAGCAATGGTCGGAGAGCAGAGCTCAAGGGTTTGCCTTGGGTGCAAAAGTCTGCTGAGGTGGTGGGCTAAGAGGCTCTAAAGCTTAATCAAGGTGAGCTAGCCCATAGAGTTGAGATTGGTTTTTGATTTAGGGATGGTGGCCCTCGCTTTTGAGGTGCTTTGGTGACTAGGCCAGCTAGCAGGGCCAGGGGAGGTGGCTAGGAGGTTAGGTGAGCCAGAGGAATCTGTCACAACCATTAATTTGGGCTAGTGATGGGTTTTGGCAAAGAACTCTTTAGCTTAAGAAATTTAGAAAAAATTCCCTTGATTTCGGGGACCTTTGGTCCATGACTCATCTAGGGTGGGTTAAGTGAATTTAGCTTGGTCACTCTGGTCCTAAAATTGGCTGTAGAAGTCTTGCCTTGGTCAATTTAACATGGCTAGGTCAATTTTGGTGCCTGGGTTCAATGTGGGTCTAAATTGCCAAAAGTTGGGGTTGTGTTAGGCTAGCCATGACTTTAAGCCCAATTGATTGGTCAACATTGTGTAGGTGATTGTAATGAAGTTTTTTTGGTTAAGGATTGAAATGTTTTTGAATCCAATTGGGGGTTAAATTTGAAGGATTTTGGAATTTTGGTCAATTTGGGCATGTTGGGCTAAACTTTGGTCTAGGTTGGGCTAAGTCCAAATTTATTGTTGATAATGGTCTATAGGAACATCATGAAGAGTTTTTAACATAAAATGGGTGTCAATTTTGGGGTTACGATATTCAATTTGGTGGAATTTGGATGTATGGCAATTTAGGGATTTTTTGGACTTGGGTCAAAATTAAATGAAATTGAGGTTTAACCAAGGCCAATTAAAGGTCAAGTTTGGTGTGTAGGATTGTTATGAAGAGTTTATGACTCAAATTGGTGGAAATTAAGTAGGCTATGGGGTTCAATTTGGTGGAACTAAGTAATAAGGCCAAAGTTGGGGTTTTGACTTAGATCAAAATTGGGCTTAAAGCATGGGCCAGTTAATTTTAGATTTGGTTTAAATTGGTCATTTGAAAGGTGAATTAGAGTTTAGAATTGAAATTGATGGAAATTTGTGGCCAAATTGATGGACATTTGGGGTAAATTCGGGAAAGTTTGGCCAAATTTAAGGCTCCAGGGGTATCTAGGTAATTTAGAGGATTTTGGGGCAAAAGGCCAAGTTGGATATTTTGGTAGAATTGGTGTGCCAACCACCCTATCTTAGCCATGGACCAATGAAATCCCCATTTGGGTCCTCTATTTACTGGTCTTAGCTAAATCTTAGCCTAGGTCTAGTGGGTTTAGGGGACCATCTACATGAGTCTCCCAAAAGATTAATGGATCAAAGTTAACAAATACAGGGTTTAGGGTTGTGAGGGATTGTGAGTGAGAGAGAGTGTAGTGAGTGAAAGTGAGTTTCTTAGCCCCATACCATCACCTAGGGTTAACTCTAAGGTCAAATAGTGTTGTGGGAACTCTCCTTGAGCTCCCTTATAATGACCCCCCACCTACTAAGTGCTAAAGGTTAGGACCAAGATGTTGAGCTTCAAGTTGAGTAAAAAAGAGGGTAGAATTTTTAATTGTGAGGGTTTCTTTTCTAGTTTTCTAGGAATATTCAACAGGAAAGTCCTACGGCTAGACCCTAGGCTACTAAAGTGGAAAAAAAAACTAAATCTCAACCAAAAGTGAGGTCCAAACCGGTTTATGTAATGTAGACATGTTTTGCTATTGAAGATGGTCGTGTTGCCCACCATGATAGCTCCAAGCTCCTCGTCATGATGAGTTTAAGCTTTCTAATGTGTAAGGTTATAATGTCAAATCAGATATCTCTATGGTTATGGTCATTAAATGTTATGGGGCATGTTAAAGTTGATTAGAGCGACACAGGTTTGAATCCAATAGTTCCCTCATTCTGACACTACTATTTTCTATCAGATTTACTTAGTCCAAATGAATTTACTAAACTAAACTTAATGAGTTCCATACTTTCATTTAGAATTTGGGAAGTCTCTTTAGCAACCGTAGGTTACCTCCTCCGAGAGATTCCCGATCATCCGATAGAGACGTCTTAATTTTGCTGCAGTTGTTGTTTGTGATGATTGTGATTAAATTTTAAGTTGTCTAATATTTTGAATGTTGTGGAGGTGATTTTCTTATCTTGGTTTTTTTTAGTTTCAGTTTTGGTTTTGTGGCTATCCTAGCAGTTTAGGTTTTCATGCAGGGTGATATCGTTGTTTAACATGAAAGTTTAAAATAAGGAGTACAAGAAGGTAAATGCATTAATTTAAAAGTGTACCTGTCGATTCTTCTCATTCTACCACCTAAAAGGTCAGTACTTGCAAGGTTGGTATATAATGTTGCAAGGAATTTAAATTGCATGAGCAGATGAAGGTTTAGTTACCAAACCCCAAGCTATGACTTTGTTGAATCTCAAAAGATCCTAGTAGATGATTTTAGGACAAAGTACGATAAATTCAATTTGTCCTTCAAAACATCCAAAAGATTCAAAAGTGCTCGGGGTATGATCCTGAACTATTTTGGAGATCTCTTGAATTATTTGAATTCATTTCTAGACTTATCAAAATTATCCAAAAATCATGTGAGGTTAGAGTATGGTTACCCCATTGCTCATTAATGCTTAACAATTTAATTATCCCAAGGATAGGATACGTGATTAGCCAATTGATGTTTCATTTAAAAGTTATGTTAGTGGGTGACCTTAAGACATGTTTGAGTTATTTAAGATTGTGGTGCCCAGAGTTAAAGTCAGGCTTGTAGCGCTTGAAAGATGTTAATCACCAAGCATATCATTCTCTAAATCGAATCAACTTGAGTTTAGATATTGAACCTCTATCACTATTAAGCCTTTAAAAATCATGATGAGTACAATGGCAGTTTTCAAAGTTTTGATTTAAGGGCCATATATCCATATTAAATGATCACATCATCCTCAACTTTGGGCTTGAGGAAAGTAAATTGTCATCTCTCTGGCTTAAGCCCATCACCTAAGAATCATTTGATCTATAATCGACTTCCAAATCATGAAGAATGGGAGAATTATGCTTTTAGTTCATGTTGTGCAAGGGTGGTGAATGGATTTCTACCTTTTGGTCCCATTGTAAGGCACCATGAGGCAATTAAATCATCCAAAAATGTTTTTTTTAAGATCAAAATTACCCATTTTCCCTTTGATAATCCTAAATTTTTTATTAAGGCACCAAAGCCTTAAAATTATCACTTTGCCCTTGGGGCACATCTCCTCATAACTCTTAAAACACAACTCATATGATTTTGAGGGTTTAGAGTATTATATCCATGAGGCAATTAAAATGTTAAAGGAGGATATGTAGACCTCTCAAAATTTTGATTTAATTTGGATAATTATTTAAATTTAGAAAATAGGATTTTCATAGGTTAATTTATTTAATTATCCAAAATAAAATTTATATTTATGGAAAAATTTTTAGAGGTTACCTAAGGTCAGAGAAACATTTAGGCAAGATTTCATGATTTTTTTTAATCAAATTTATATTTTTATTATTTAATTTTTAATCAATTTCAATGATCAAATTAAATGAAAAATAATATTTTAATTGCAAAAATCATTTTTAATTTTTTATATACTTCTCTGAATTCAGAAAACCCAGGGAATCAAATCTTGTATTCTTGTGATTTTTAATTTATTTATTATAATTATTTTAGTGAGAAAATATGAAAAATTCATTTTTAAGCCTTTAAAATTTTTTTTAAGTGATCACGTGACACTCCAACTCATTTTTGAAAATTTTGATTATTTTATTTATTTTTAATTCAAAATATATTTAAAAGATGAAATATTTTCATAAAAATGGGTTTTATTTTTAGAAATTCCCCTGATCACAAGGAACTTAAAAAAAACAACTTTCATAACTTCTCTAAGCATATTTGATTTAATACAATTATTTTTATACAAAAGGCAAGGTNCTGGTGATCTTCCAAACCTAAATCATATCTTGGTGGGCCCTTATTAATTCATTTGTGGATGATTTCATTAAGAAAAACATACTAAGTTTAGTAGACCTCCGAGGTACCCAAAAGATCGAGAGGAAGAAACAGGTCCATGCTTCCCTGTCATCGCCTTGTGAAAAGTTTCGAGCTCATTTAGAATTATTAAGTTTCTTAATAATCCATCCTATAAATACCTCTAGTATTCAGTGAATATCAATGTTTTAATTATCTCTATGAGTAGGGTGATTATCATTTGTCATTTAATTTGAGAATTATGTGGTTGAAGACCCTTAAAAGGGGCAAATTAATGCTATTAAGACACTTAGCCAATATTAGCTTTAACTTGGGCTTGTAATGTTTTTACATGTGTTTAATTTCTAGTTGCATTCATTTTTATAATCCTCATTTAACCAAATTTTTTTTAGCCTAGGACACGACTAAGCCCTTACGACCTTGGTGGGTACATCAGTAATTTTTGAAAGAAATTGAATTTTAAGTGATAGTAATTCATCGTCAAAATATTTGAATGTCATTTGAACACCAAATATGGGTATTAAATTAGTGAGTTATTAACATCCAAAACCATACCCCTAAGTTTAGGATCATTTAATTTAATAGACCTCCAAATCTTAATGATTTAAGAAATTACAAATTTATCCTTTGATTAAGAAAAGTGAAATTGGTTTCTACCAATTTATCTCTTATATTTCAATCATCTGAACATGTTAATTAAGATCAAAGTTTTCTCATATTACCCTCTTGAATTTAACCTAAATGTTAATTAGGGCAAGATTTTCAATATTTGCACTTTTGCCTCTAAGGCTCTATCACTTCATAATTCATCAAATTTAATTCAAATAAATTTGGGATTTTTATCCTACCTTAGTCATGAGCCAATTAAGGCATCAGAGGTGAAAATGTGATTTTTCAAAATTTAATTTAATTTACATGATTATTTACATTTAGAAATATGATTTTTCAAAGAAAATTCAATAACATTACCAAGACAAAGTCTAATCATTTGAAATTTTTACTGGAGGTAGACCTAAACTANATGTTGAAGATGGTCATGTTGCCCACCATGCTATCTCCAAGCTCCTTGCCGTGATGAGATTATGTTTTCTAATGTGTCAAGTTATGATGTCAAATGAGATGTACCTATGGTTGTAGTTCTTTAAATGTTGTGGGACATATTAAAGTTGATTAGAGCGACACCAGTTAGGATCCTACGGTTCCCTCATTCCGGTACCACAATTGGATTCACTTACTCCAAATAAATTTACTAAAGTCAACTTAATGAGTTCCATACTTTCATTTAGACCGTGGGAAGCCTCGTTAGCAACCGTAGGTTACCTCCTCCGAGAGATTCCCGATCATCCGATAGAGATGTCTTAATTTAGTTGTAATTATTGTTTTGTGATGTTTGTGATTAAATTTTGAGTTATTTTATGTTTTGAATATTGTGGCGGTGAATTTTATCTTGGTTGATTTTAGTTTTGGTTTTGATTTTGGGTTTTGCGGCTATCCTAGTAGTTTGTTTTCATGCAGGGTGACATCGTTTTTTTGCATGCAAGTTTGTGTTTTTTGTTCATACATGCAGATGAGTAAGTACAGTAACGTAATGAAAAGTAAAGTACGGAAGACTAGAAGTGCAGGTAAAACAAATTACAATGCAAGCATACCTGGATGATCTTCCAGTCATCTTCCACTGAAACTCAAAATGCATGTGAGAGCATTTATATGTTAAAAGCATTTTATGTAAAGCAAGGAAATAAGGTTCTGGTGATCTTCCAAACCTAAATCATATCTTGGTGGGCCCTTATTAATTCATTTGTGGATGATTTCATTAAGAAAAACATACTAAGTTTAGTAGACCTCCGAGGTACCCAAAAGATCGAGAGGAAGAAACAGGTCCATGCTTCCCTGTCATCGCCTTGTGAAAAGTTTCGAGCTCATTTAGAATTATTAAGTTTCTTAATAATCCATCCTATAAATACCTCTAGTATTCAGTGAATATCAATGTTTTAATTATCTCTATGAGTAGGGTGATTATCATTTGTCATTTAATTTGAGAATTATGTGGTTGAAGACCCTTAAAAGGGGCAAATTAATGCTATTAAGACACTTAGCCAATATTAGCTTTAACTTGGGCTTGTAATGTTTTTACATGTGTTTAATTTCTAGTTGCATTCATTTTTATAATCCTCATTTAACCAAATTTTTTTTAGCCTAGGACACGACTAAGCCCTTACGACCTTGGTGGGTACATCAGTAATTTTTGAAAGAAATTGAATTTTAAGTGATAGTAATTCATCGTCAAAATATTTGAATGTCATTTGAACACCAAATATGGGTATTAAATTAGTGAGTTATTAACATCCAAAACCATACCCCTAAGTTTAGGATCATTTAATTTAATAGACCTCCAAATCTTAATGATTTAAGAAATTACAAATTTATCCTTTGATTAAGAAAAGTGAAATTGGTTTCTACCAATTTATCTCTTATATTTCAATCATCTGAACATGTTAATTAAGATCAAAGTTTTCTCATATTACCCTCTTGAATTTAACCTAAATGTTAATTAGGGCAAGATTTTCAATATTTGCACTTTTGCCTCTAAGGCTCTATCACTTCATAATTCATCAAATTTAATTCAAATAAATTTGGGATTTTTATCCTACCTTAGTCATGAGCCAATTAAGGCATCAGAGGTGAAAATGTGATTTTTCAAAATTTAATTTAATTTACATGATTATTTACATTTAGAAATATGATTTTTCAAAGAAAATTCAATAACATTACCAAGACAAAGTCTAATCATTTGAAATTTTTACTGGAGGTAGACCTAAACTAGGGAATCACTTGGACCAAAATTCAAGATGTTTTGAGTTTTATTTGAATTACTATAATTATTTGAACTTTTGGAGTATTAATTAATTATAAAATATTTCAAATGTGGAAAAACAAATTTTTCATTTTTATTAAATCTATATAATGTCAAAGAACCCAAAAAAACAAATTTTACATTTGTATGTTTTTTCTTTGAATTATTAGAATTATTTAAATAAAAAATTAAGAAAAATCCTTTTTTAGCCTTTGAAAATTATTTTTAAGGTTTAAAAATTAGGAAAAATATTGTAATCGCTCCTATGTGCTTAGGAAATAATTTAAAATATTTTTATGAATTTTATTAATTTTATGATTTTTATTTATTTTTTGTTATTTAAAACTGAAAATATGCTTAAAAAATGAAAATTTTATTTTAACTACAATTTTATTTTTTAAAAATCCCTCTAATCACAGAGAACTCCCAAAACCAATTTTATAAATTTTTAAGTTATATTTTAATTGTTAAAAATCATTTTTGTGTTGAAAATGCTATTTAACTTGGAAAATCAAATCACGTTGCCAAATGAACTCCAAATGTTTTGAAATTTTTATGGGGAGTCCTCTGAACTTTAAATTATAACCATGGATAATCAAAATCAAGAAATTTAGATGTTTATTTTTTCCAAATTAATTTTCTTTGTATCTTAGGGTTTTATGAAAATTAGGTGTGTTCTTAATGAGTTAACCCATGAAAAATTTTCCTATGGTCCTCTGGAATAGTGAATCTACCAGAAATTTTTTTTAATTTTTCTAAGAAACATGCTAGCTTAATATACGTGAATAATAGACATAAAATTGAGAAATATGGATAAAATTGAGAAATATGGATCTCTGTTTAGGGGTCCCCTCTAACTTTGGAAAAATCAAGGAATATATCTGATGATAGAGGCAACAACATGCCAAAATATCAAGCTATGGTGAAATACTTGAATGCATGGAGAATCAAAATACCTAGAATATTATTTAATTAATTAAAAATAAAACATGCATCAAATAAACTTAAAACCATNTGTGAATCTACCAGAATTTTTTTTTGATTTTTCTAAGAAATATGCTAATTATTATGCTTAATATACGTAAATAATAGACATAAAATTGAGAAATATGGATCTCTGTTTAGGGGTCCCCTCTAACTTTGGAAAAATTAAGGAATATACCTGATGATAGAGGCAACAACATCCCAAAATATCAAGCTATGGTGAAATACTTGAATGCATTGAGAATCAAAATACCTAGAATATTATTTAATTAATTAAAAATAAAACATGCATCAAATAAACTTAAAACCATTTCCACATTATTCTCCTCTGTTCACTGAGTATTAGAGTATTTTTTTTATTTTTGTAATTTTTCTACACCAAGATATGAATTTTTGAAGGTAGCTGATTAAATTAAATAAAAAATAACCCTATTTTTCTACTTAAACACTCGGTGCCGCGTCAACCTACAGCGGTTCCAAAGCCCTGCATGGCGCGCTCTGGTTGGATGCCGCCATCCACGTAGCCACCGACTTGGCCCACACATTATGTATCAAGCTCCCATCCAATGCAATCCTAGCCGTCCATCTGATACACGCACCATCTAACGGCTCCGCGTCATCGTCCCTGATAGCCAAAACCCGTGACTGTTAACCCTAAAACCTTAAGATCTCCCACATTTCTCAACCAAATGGCCTCGGGCTTGATCCTATAGACTCATCTAAGTGAGATGAAAAAATCCATACAATAAACATGCCATTAAACTAACCCTAATCACATGGAGAATCAAAATAGGTTCGGAAAGAGGGGAAGTTCAATACCTTTGCTCTGAGAAGGGAAGATTCAATCAGAGGTGCTTGACACATTTGTGGAGGTCCAAGGAGGCTAGGGATTGGGCCTCTTGTTATGGTGAAAGGTCTAGACCCAAATTAGATCAAAGCCAAATTTGGGTGTTGATCAAAGTCTAGTGTGGAGGCTCTCTATGAGGGGCTTTGATGGGGCTTTGTCTTCTTTCACTGTGGGGATGGTGTGGTTGAGTTTAATTAATATTAAGTGCACTATGGAGGCATGGTGGAGAATGTTCTGTCACCAGCAAGGATTTGAGCTAAAAAAATTGAGCTCTGGCAAGGGAAATGAGGGCAAGGAGGTGGTCCCTGAGGAGGTCTCAAAGAGGCTATGAGAAAAGTTTGGAAGGGTCTGCTTGAGAAAATTTCAGTACCCTTCCTTTGTCCGTGAAGAGGGCATTTTATAGCAATGGTCGGAGAGCAGAGCTCAAGGGTTTGCTTTGGGTGCAAAAGTCTGCTGAGGTGGTGGGCTAAGAGGCTCTAAAGCTTAATCAAGGTGAGCTAACCCTTAGAGTTGAGATTGGTTTTTGATTTAAGGATGTTGGCCCTCGCTTTTGAGGTGCTTTGGTGACTAGGCCAGCTAGCAGGGCCAGGGGAGGTGGCTAGGAGGTTAGGTGAGCCAGAGGAATCTGTCACAACCATTAATTTGGGCTAGTGATGGGTTTTGGCAAAGAACTCTTTAGCTTAAGAAATATAGAAAAAATGCCCTTGATTTCGGGGACCTTTGGTCCATGACTCATCTAGGGTGGGCTAAGTGAGTTTAGCTTGGTCACTATGGTCCTAAAATTGGCTGTAGAAGCTTGCCTTGGTCAATTTAACATGGCTAGGTCAATTTTGGTGCCTGGGTTCAATGTGGTTCTAAATGGCCAAAAGTTGGGGTTGTGTTAGGATAGTCATGACTTTGAGCCCAATTGATTGGTCAACATTGTGTAGGTGATTGTAATGAAGTTTTTTTGGTTAAGGATTGAAATGTTTTTGAATCCAATTGGGGGTTAAATTTGAAGGATTTTGGAATTTTGGTCAATTTGGGCATGTTGGGCTAAACTTTGGTCTAGGTTGGGCTAAGTCCAAATTTATTATTGATAATGGTCTATAGGAACATCATGAAGAGTTTTTAACATAAACTGGGTGTCAATTTTGTGGTTACAATATTCAATTTGGTTGAATTTGGATGTATGGCAATTTAGGGATTTTTGGGACTTGGGTCAAAATTAAATGAAATTGAGGTTTAACCAAGGCCAATTAAAGGTCAAGTTTGGTGTGTAGGATTGCTATGAAGAGTTTAGGATTCAAATTGGTGGAAATTAAGTAGGCTATGGGGTTCAATTTGGTGGAACTAAGTCATAGGGTCAAAGTTGGGGTTTTGACTTAGATCAAAATTGGGCTTAAAGCATGGGCCAGTTAATTTTGGATTTGGTTTAAATTGGTCATTTGAAAGGTGAATTAGAGTTTAGAATTGAAATTGATGGAAATTTATGGCCAAATTGATGGAAATTTAGGGTAAATTTGGGAAAGTTTGGCCAAATTTAAGGCCCCTAAGATATCTAGGTAATTTAAAGGATTTTGGGGCAAAATGCCAAGTTGGATATTTTGGTAAAATTCGTGTGCCAACCACCCTATCTTAGCCATGGACCAATGAAATCCCCATTTGGGTCCTCTATTTATTGGTCTTAGCTAAAACTTAGCCTAGGGCTAGTGGGTTTAGGGGACCATCTACATGAGTCTCCCAAAAGATCAATGGATCAAAGTTAACAAATACTGGGTTTGTGAGGGATTGTGAGTGAGAGAGAGTGTAGTGAGTGAAAGTGAGTTTCTTAGCCCCATACCATCACCTAGGGTTAACTCTAAGGTCAAATAGTGTTGTGGGTACTCTCCTTGATTTCCCTTATAATGACCCCCCACCTACTAAGTGCTAAAGGTTAGGACCAATATGTTGAGCTTCAAGTTGAGTAAAAAAGAGGGTAGAATTTCTAATTGTGAGGGTTTCTTTTCTAGTTTTCTAGGAATATTCAACAAGAAAGTCCTATGGCTAAACCCTAGGCTACTAAAGAGGAAAAAAAACTAAACCTCAACCAAAAGTGAGGTCCAAACGGGTTTATGTAATGTAGACATGTTTTGCTATTGAAGATGGCCGTGTTGCCCACCATGATAGCTCCAAGCTCCTCGTCATGATGAGTTTAAGCTTTCTAATGTGTAAGGTTATAATGTCAAATCAGATATCTCTATGGTTATGGTCATTAAATGTTATGGGGCATGTTAAAGTTGATTAGAGCGACACAGGTTTGAATCCAATGGTTCCCTCATTCCGGCACCACTATTTTCTATCAGATTTACTTAGTCCAAATGAATTTACTAAACTAAACTTAATGAGTTCCATACTTTCATTTAGAATTTGGGAATTCTCTTTGACAACCGTAGGTTACCTCCTCCGAGGGATTCCCGATCATCTGATAGAGCGTCTTAATTTTGCTGCAATTTTTGTTTGTGATGATTGTGATTAAATTTTAAGTTGTCTAATATTTTGAATGTTGTGGAGGTGATTTTCTTATCNGTCTCTTTAGCAACCGTAGGTTACCTCCTCCGAGAGATTCCCGATCATCCGATAGAGACGTCTTAATTTTGCTGCAGTTGTTGTTTGTGATGATTGTGATTAAATTTTAAGTTGTCTAATATTTTGAATGTTGTGGAGGTGATTTTCTTATCTTGGTTTTATTTAGTTTCAGTTTTTGTTTTGTGGCTATCCTAGCAGTTTAGGTTTTCATGCAGGGTGATATCGTTGTTTAACATGAAAGTTTAAAATAAGGAGTACAAGAAGGTAAATGCATTAATTTAAAAGTGTACCTGTCGAGTCTTCTCATTCTACCACCTAAAAGGTTAGTACTTGCAAGGCTGGTATATAATGTTGCAAGGAATTTAAATTGCATGAGCAGATGAAGGTTTAGTTACCAAACCCCAAGCTATGACTTTGTTGAATCTCAAAAGATCCTAGTAGATGATTTTAGGACAAAGTACGATAAATTCAACTTGTCCTTCAAAACATCCAAAAGATTCAGAAGTGCTCGGGGTATGATCCTGAACTATTTGGGAGATCTCTTGAATTATTTGAATTCATTTCTAGATTTATCACAATTTTCCAATAATCATGTGAGGCTAGAGTATGGTTACCCCATTGCTCATTAATGCTTAACAATTTAATTTTCCCAAGGATAGGATACGTGATTAGCCAATTGATGTTTCATTTAAAAGTTATGTTAGTGGGTGACCTTAAGACATGTTTGAGTTATTTAAGATTGTGGTGCCCAGAGTTAAAGTCAGGCTTGTAGCGCTTGAAAGATGTTAATCACCAAGCATATCATTCTCTAAATCGAATCAACTTGAGTTTAGATATGGAACTTCTATCACTATTAAGCCTTTAAAAATCATGATGAGTGCAACGGTGGTTTTTAAAGATTTGTTTTAAGGGTCATATATCCTTATTAAATGATCACATCATCCTCAACTTTGGGCTTGAGGAAAGTAAATTTTCATCTCTCTGGCTTAAGCCCATCACCTAAGAATCATTTGATCTATAATCGACTTCCAAATCATGAAGAATGGGAGAATTATGCTGTTAGTTAATGTTGTGCAAGGGTGGTGAATGGATTTTTACCTTTTGGTCCCATTGTAAGGCACCATGAGGCAATTAAATCATCCAAAAATGTTTTTTTAAGATCAAAATTACCCATTTTCCCTTTGATAATCCTAATTTTTTTATTAAGGCACCAAAGTCTTAAAATTATCACTTTGCCCTTGGGGCACATCTCCTCATAACTCTTAAAACACAACTCATATGATTTTGAGGGTTTAGAGTATTATATCCATGAGGCAATTAAAATGTTAAAGGAGGATATGTAGACCTCTCAAAATTTTGATTTAATTTTGATAATTATTTAAATTTAGAAAATAGGATTTTCATAGGTTAATTTATTTAATTATCCAAAATAAAATTTATATTTATGGAAAAATTTTTAGAGGTTACATAAGGACAGAGAAACATTTAGGCAAGATTTCATGATTTTTTTTAATCAAATTTATATTTTTATTATTTCATTTTTAATCAATTTCAATGATCAAATTAAATGAAAAATAATATTTTAATTGTAAAAATGATTTTATATTTTTTATATACTTCTCTGAATTCAGAAAAACCCAGGGAATCAAATCTTGTATTTTTGTGATTTTTAATTTATTTATTATAATTATTTTAGTGAGAAAATATGAAAAATTCATTTTTAAGCCTTTAAAATTTATTTTAAGTGATCACGTGACACTCCAACTCATTTTTGAAAATTTTGATTATTTTATTTATTTTTAATTCAAAATATATTTAAAAAATGAAATATTTTCATAAAAATGGGTTTTATTTTTACAAATTCCCCTGATCACAAGGAACTTAAAAAAACAACTTTCATAACTTCTCTAAGCATATTTGATTTAATACAATTATTTTTATACAAAAGGCAAGGTTTCCTTAAGAAATTCATTTTATTCCTTAAACTAAGGCAAAAAATTTTAAAATTTTTACAGTGGGTAGATATCATTTTTATGAACAATGTGGAGTTGATTTTATTAATTTTTAATATATATTTAATTTACACATATTAATATAAGGTATTCAAACTTAACTAAGTATAGAAATTCACAAAAAGATTCAAAGTATCACAACATTTTTCTTGACCTCTCTAACCACAAGAAACCTACTAAAATTGTTCTCATAATTNATTTAAAATTTTTACAGTGGGTAGATATCATTTTTATGAACAATGTGGAGTTGATTTTGTTAATTTTTAATATATATTTAATTTACACATATTAAGACAAGGTATTCAAACTTAACTAAGTATAGAAATTCACAAAATGATTCAAAGTATCACAACATTTTTCTTGACCTCTCTAACCACAAGAAACCTACTAAAATTGTTCTCATAATTTCTTAAGTGATGTTTTGATTTATATAATTAAAATAAGCCAAAATAGTAATTTTAACTTGAAAGTTAGGCTTAGAAGCATAGAGATGCTCTCTGACCTTGGAAAAATTTGAGAACATCTCTTCTGTGGTTGGGGATAAATCCTATAAATTTCAAGCTATGGTGAAATACTTTAAGCCATGGAGAATTAAAATACCACAGAGAGTATTTTTATTTTATTTTTATGATTTTTCTAGAGAAAGATATAGATTTTTAAAATTTAGGCATTTAANTAAAATTAGAGAACATCTCTTCTGTGGTTGGGGATAAATCCTAAAAATTTCAAGCTATGGTGAAATACTTTAAGCCATGGAGAATTAAAATACCATAGAGAGTATTTTTATTTTATTTTTATGATTTTTCTAGAGAAAGATATAGATTTTTAAAATTTAGGCATTTAAAAAAATTCAAAAATCCCATATTTTTCTACTTACCCACGCGGCGCCAACTCATCCTCATCCGCCTCGAAGGCTCCACACGTCGCTCCACCATTTGATGTTGCCAGTCACGCAGCCTCCACTCGAACAACGCTTTATGCACCACGGTTCTATTCTGTTTGATCTCCTTCGTCCGTTGAATACACACGTGATCAGATGACTCTCCGTTGTCGTCCCCAAGTGACCTAACTCGTGAACCGTTCACACTAAAACCTTATGATCTTGGCGTAGACTCAACCAAATCTCATGGAGTTTGTTTCTAAACCTTCATCTAATCAATACAAGTACATCCATATGGATTATACGGTATGAAATACTAAAAATACGTATGGAGAGAAAAAAATAAGCTTAGATTAGGGTTAGAGTTCAATACCTTTGTCTGAGAGGGGAGGCCTCAATCAGATGGTTGTGGTAGCTTTGATTGGNACTCTGTCATTTGATGTTGCCAGTCACGCAGCCTCCACTCGAACAGCGCTTTATGCACCACGGTTCTATTCTGTTTGATCTCCTTCGTCCGTTAAATACACATGTGATCAGATGGCTCTCCGTTGTCGTCCCCAAGTGACCTAACTCGTGAACCGTTCACACTAAAACCTTATGATCTTGGCCTAGACTCAACCAAATCTCATGGAGTTTGTTTCTAAACCTTCATCTAATCAAGAAAAGTACATCCATATGGATTATACGGTATGAAATACTGTAAATACGTATGGAGAGAAAAAAATAAGCTTAGATTAGGGTCAGAGTTCAATACCTTTGTCTGAGAGGGGAGGCCTCAATCAGATGGCTGTGGTAGCTTTGATTGGTCCCAACAAACCTTCAGATGAAGTCCCAAGCTTTGGTGAATGGTCTAGGTATGAATTCGAATAAGGTGGTTTTCAAGTGTTGGTCTAGAGCTAGGTTAGAGGCTATTTCAGAGTGGGCTTTTGTGTGGAATCAACTTCTCTCACTGTGGGGATGATGTGTGCACAAGAAATTAGAGTTTGGTGAGCTATGGAGCTGTGAAGAGTTCTATCCTAGTTTTGATAGAAACTTGAGCTCAAAATTGAGCTTCCAGAGTGGGGATCAGTGGGGGAAAATGGTGGACTTAAACTGAGGAGGTTTTAGGGAGTCCTTGAGAGAAATTTGACAGAGTTTCCTTAAGTAAATTTTTGCTCTCCTTTCTTGGCTATGGAGGTGAGGTTTAAGTAAAATGGCTAAGGGTGGTTGTGATGGCCAATTGAGGAAAATTGGAACCAAATTGATGGATATTTAAGGTGAATTTGGGGAAATTGAGCCTTTAAAGGATATTTGGGGGTTTTGGTCAAATGATCAAATTGGCCAAATTGGGTTGAATTGGAGGGTCCAAATTGGTTTTGGAAACATTTGGAGTGATTTTGGAGGTTTTGAAATGCTTGGGGTGCCAAGGGTACTTTTGTAATTTGGGCAATTTTGGGGGCATTTTGGTAAATTTGGAATTTTTTTGGTGTTTTTGGGTAATTTGGGTATTTTGAAATGGTTTGAAATGATTTTTGAAAATTTTTTTGCATTCTAAGTGAATTTGGGAATTTTGGCCAAATTTAAGGTTTCTAGGGCATTTAGGTAATTTGGGTGGATTTAGGGGCAAAAGGCCAAGTTGGTTATATTTGGTAGAATTGGGAAGCCAACCATCATATGTGAACTATGGACCAATAGAATCCCCATTTAGGTCCTCTATGTACTGGTCTTAGCTAAACCCTAGCCTAGGGTTAGTGGGTCTAGGGGACCATCTACATGAGTCTTGCAAAGGATCAAGTGATCCAAATCAACCATTTTTGGTTCTGGGTTGTGAGTGATTGCGGGTGAGAGTGAGTGTAGGTGAGTGAATTAGCTCCAGAGCAACACCTAGAGTCAACTATAAGGTCAAACAGTCCCATGGGGGCTCACCTTGAGATCCCCCATACACTTACTAAGTGCTAGAGGTTAGGGCCAATATGTGGAACTTCAAGTTGAGCAAAAAGGAGTTTGGAGTTTCTAATGGTGAGGGTTCCTTTCTAGTTTTCTAGGAATAGTCAATAGGAAAGTCCTATGGCTAGTTCCTAGGCTAATAAAGAGTAAAAACTAAACCTCAACCAAAAGTGAGGTCAACAAGGAAGTACGGCCTCAAACCCGTACATGAGTGCATACGGTGTAGGTTGAGTTGGAGTTGAAAGCTTCTAACAACTTCTCGTACCGTCCTCATTTGTTATCATCCAATATTTTCCTTAAAATTTACATGAGCATATTGAAAGCTTCGGCTAGGCTATTAGCCTTGGGGTAGCAGATTGTAGAATACCTCCAATGTATCTCATGTCGTCTGATGAAATTATTGATCTTTGTGCTCCTGAAGACTGACCCATTGTTTGAAATAATCCTACATGACACACCAAAATGGTAGACGATCTAAATTCTAACACACTAAAGAACATATTATGTTGTAACTTCCTGTAATGGCACTGCCTCTGCTTACTTAGAGAAGTAATACGTAGCAGTGAGAATAAATCAATGCCCTTTCAAAGATGGAGGGTCTATAGTTCTTACTATATTCCTACCCCAACATTTTAATGGTCATGATGTGAAAGTTGTTGCAAGACCACCCCAAGCACTTGACACTAATGATATTTTTTAGCAATTTCGATACAATCTTTCAAGATTGTCAGCCAATAGTATCTTAGTCTTTTAATCTTTATCTTCATCTTCAATCCCAACCAACGAGCACCACACAATCCGGCGTGAACCTCTTTGACAATATTTTGCGCTTCTGTTCTACGTAAACCTATCAACCAAACCTGATCGAAGGACTTTCTGTAGAGGACATTTTCTATCAAAGTAATTAACATAGGATCTCTTTTCATTATCTGATGTGCTAATGACTTGTCATCTAGTAGCTTTACTGTTTGTAAATATTCTATTAATGGCTTGCCAAAATCTTGGTATCGTCAGTCACCATAGCAGTTATCTCTTCCTTTCTAAGCCCATGCAAACGTTGAGATCAATTTATGATAAAACTTGATGTCCATGTATTGTAATATTAATGGATTCTTCTGGTGGACATGCCAACTCCTTAGCATGCTTGGCTAAAGTGTCCAAATGGGCATGGTCTCCTTGAGAAATTCTGTAGAGTGTTACAATATAAATATGCTCCAATAACATCATCGTGTACTAGTGATATTCCGATAGTCTTGGCTTCAAAATCTTGTATTTCCTGGCTTCTTGCTCAATGACGATTTATGAGTAACTGTAGATGAAAATGTCTGTTATGTCCATTGATGTTGGTAATTCTATTCCATTGATCAAAGCCTTAGATTCTGCTTCATTGTTCGTACATGATTCTATTAAGTGGTACGAGAATCTCAACATTTCCTAATCTGATGTTACAAAAAACCCTTGTTTTCCTGACATTACTATTTGTGATCATTTATCTTTTATAACTGATGAAGCTCAATCAAAATACATTTCCCAAAGTCTAGTACGCGACTGTTCTACATGTAGTATCTAATCATTGGGCATGCCGTCATTGAGAGGGGGGCCAGCTGAAAGTGAGTATGTTGAGAAGAAATCTACTAAAAATTGTCCTTTGATAGTGTGAAAAGGCATGAAAGTTATTTTGAATTGCAATAAGATCATTGAACACCTTGCTAACCTTCCAAAAAGCGTAGGACGCGTCAAATATTGCAACATATTAACTTTCAAAACTAGGTTGATTTAGTGAGAAAGTATGTAATGTCTAAGCTTCTAGGTGACAAAAGTCAAAGCTAGAAACTGCTTCAAAATAGGAGGATACTTTCCCTATGCTAGTAGAACTCTTAACGAAGCTCAAATTAATTATACAACAACTAAGAAAGAGTTATTAGTTGTAGTATATGATTTTGATAAATTTTGATCATAATTGATTGGAACTAAATGTATTTTGCATACAGACCATTCTGCTATTAAAAATTTAATGAAAAAGAAGGATGCAAAACCTAGATTGATACGATGGGTTCTTCTTTTGCAAGAATTTGACTTTGAAATATTAGATTGGAAGGTAGCTGAGAATCAAATTGCTAATCATCTGTCCAGGCTTGAATTAGAAAAACCACTCTATCTTGAAAGAGAGATTAATGAACCTTTTCATATGAAAAATTGTTCAATACTAATGAGTGGAATATTCCATGGTATGTAGACATTGTGAACTTCATTGTTAGTGATATTATACCCTATGGAATGACATACCAACAGAAGAGGAAATTTTTAGCTGAAGTTAAGACTTATTTTTGAGATGACTCATTTTTATATAAATAAGGGAAGGATCTTATTATTCAAAGATGTGTGCCTTTAGAAGAAACTTATGAAATTATCCAAAAATGTAATAATTCTGATTTTGGGGGACATTTTGGTGTTGATAAAAAACCATACAAAATTTTACAATCTGGATTCTATTGGCCTTGGGGGATATTTTGGTGTTGATAAAACAACATACAAAATTTTACAATTTAACCTACAATATTTAGAGATGTTAATTCTTATATAAAAACTTGTGATCGATGTCAACAAGTAGGCAATATTTCTAGGAGGAATAAGATGCCCCTCAATTATGTGTTAGAAGTTGAGATATCTAATGTTTGGGGATTAGAGGACCATTTATACCATCTTTCAGAAATTTGTATATATTGTTAGCAGTTGATTATCTATCTAAATGGATAGAAGCTGCTGCTTTACCTTGATGTGATGCTCAAAGGGTTACAAAATTTTTAAGAACGAATATATTTTGTAGATTTGGGATGCTGAGAGTGATCATAACTGATGGGGGAAGTCATTTCAGAGGTGCACTAATAAAGAAATTATTTAAGAAATGCTACTGCTTATCATCCTCATATAAGTGGTTTGACTAAATTATCCAGCCATGAAATTAAAAGAATATTGGAAAAATATATAAATCCAACTAAAATGAATTGGTCAGTTATACTTGACTATTATTTGTGGGCTTATAGGCTTGCATACGGAACTCCTATAGGAATGTCCCCATACAGGCTAATATTTGGGAACACGTGTCACTTACCAATTGAACTTGAGCATAAAGGGTATTGGGCAATTAAGTAATTTAATTATAATTTGAAAGATGCTGGTGAGAAAAGATTATTGCAATTAAATTAGCTTGAAGAAATAAGGAATGAATCTTATGAAAGTGCTAACATTTACAAAGAAAAGATGAAGATGTGGCAAGATCAAAGAATTCTGAATAAAAATTTTCAGCAAGGGCAACAAGTTTTGCTTTATAATGCAAGGTTAAGATTATTTCCAAGAGAACTTAAGTCCAGGTGGATGGGCCCATTTATTCTGATTAAAGTTTATTCTTATGGAGCTGTGGATATTAAAGATCTTAAGACTGATAAAATAATCAAAGTGAATGATCATAGGATGAAACGTACTTTTTAGGTGACCAACTTAAATTAAATGATTTTTTGATGTTGGGTCAACCAGAATATAAGATGGATTCTTCTTTTGCAAGAATTTTATTTTACAATAGTAGATGGAAAGGGGACTGAAAATCAAATTGTTGATCATTTGTTTAGGCTTGAATTAGAAAAACCACTCAATTTTGAAAAAGAACATTTTCCAGATGAGAAATTATTGACTATTAATGAGTGGCGTGTTTCATGGTATGTCGAAATTGTGAACTTTCTTGTTAGTGATATTATGCCCTATAGATTGACATGCCAAACGAAGAGGAAATTTATTTCTGAAGCTAAGGTTTATTTTTGGGATGAACCACTTATATATAAATAAGGAAAGGATCTGATTATTCAAAGATGTGTACCATTAGATGAGACTTATGAAATTATCCAAAAATGTCATAATTTTGATTTTAGGGGACATTTTGGTGATGATAAAATATCATAAAAAATTTACAATCTAGATTTTATTGGCCTACAATTTTTAGAGATGTTAATGCTTATATCAAAACTTATACAAAATTTTACAATCTGGATTTTATTGGCCTACAATTTTTAGAGATGTTAATGCTTATATCAAAACTTGTGTGGATGTCAAAGTGTAAGCAATATTTCTAGAAGAAATGAGATGCCCCTCAATTATATGCTCGAAGTTGAAATATTTGATGTTTGGGGATTAGATTTCATGGGACCATTTATACCATCTTTTGGGAATTTATATATTTTGTTAGCAGTGGACTATGTATCCAAATGGATAAAAACTATTTCTTTACCTCGATGTGATGCTTAAAGTGTTGCAAATTTTTTGAAAATGAGCATATTTTATAGATTTGAGATGCAGAGAGTTATCATTACTGATGGGGAAGTCATTTCAGAAATGTCATAATTGAGAACTTATTACAGAAATATCATATAAATCATAGGATTGCTACTGCTTACCATCCTCAGACAAGAGGTTTGGCGGAATTATATAACCGGGAAATAAGAGAATTATGGAAAAATCTATAAATCCAACAAAAATGGCTTGGTCAGTCAAACTTGACTATGCTTTGTGGGCTTATAGTTATGCATAACTCTCATAAGAATGTCCCCATATAGGCTAAGATTTGGGAAAGCTTGTTACTTACCTGTTGAACTTGAGAAAAAAACATATTGGGCAATTAAAGAGTTCAACTATAATTTGAAAGATGCTAGTGAGAAAAGATTATTGCAACTAAATGAGCTTGAAGAGATAAGGAATGAATCTTATGAGAGTGCTAAGATTTATAAAGAAAAGATGAAGAAGTCGCATGATCAAAGGATTCTCACTAAAAGTTTTTAGTCATGGCAACAAGTTTTGCTATATAATACAAGGTTAAGATTATTTCTAGGCAAACTTAAGTCCAGGTGGACGAGCCCATTTGTTGTGATGAAAGTTTATCCTTACGGAGCTTTGGATATTAAAGATCCTAAGACAGATAAAGCGTTTAAAGTGAATGATCATAGACTGAAACCTTATTTTATAGGGTATCAACATAAATTTAATGAAGAAATGATGTTAGGTTAACTAGAGTAAGTACTGGTTATGTCGGGCTGACGGCATTAAACGAAGCGCTTTATGGGAGGCAACCCATAATTATCAGTGTGTTTTGTTTTGTTTATTGTTTATGTGTGATTAAGAAAATTTGGAGTAGTATTTTTAAGCTATTATGTGTTAGCATTAATTTTAAGACTTTATTTAGTAATTTATACATGTTAGAATGAGAATTTGGACGTTAAGTTGATTGGTGCAAAAATGTGCATTGGTGCTTAAGTGCGGCAGTTTAAACACATGTGTGAAATTAAGATTCTAGAAGGTTTAACCACCAATTAGTTTGTAAAAACGTGCAAAGGTAGTTCCAAGACGTGTCTAGGAATTATTGGAAGGATTTAAGCATATAAATAGAAGGGTTTAGTGAAGGAATTTCACCCATATCATTTTTAGCCCTAAAAGTCTATAAGAGAGAGAGATTTTGATAAGATGTCTTCATGGGAGATGGATTTGAAGAAGAAGAAAGAGACCATGAGGAAAAGATTCATTAGTCAAAGTGCAAAAGAGTTGTATAACAGTTTCTTAGCCGTTAGCATCGAAGGAATATCAGAAAAGATCAAGAAAATTGAGTCTACCATGGCTTTACTTAAGACCAAGGTAATTGAGTTTCGAGCACATCTTGAGCATATTGGATGGCAATTGAAGATGCAACTTAGTCATACTATTTATATAAAGAAAGTGGATACGGAGATGTTTCTTAAGTATAAATGAATTGAAGAAGATAGTATCAGAGCACGTCACCACCGTCCATTTTATCAACTTTATATTCCAAATTCCTCAGAAGAGACTAATGAAAGACTGGAGTTTGTCCCATCAAATTAAGAGTGGAATTAAGTTATATGTTTGAGTTTGTTTGTTTAGGTCATTGTGTTTACATGTTAGTGTTTGTTTTTGGTATTTATGACTTTTTATGAGTTTAATTATGTATGTTTGTTAGGTGTTTGTATTTAAAAAATTGTCTCATCCGAGACTATTTGAAGTGAAAATTAAGTGTTATATGTACTTTTTATTGTTCATGAATGAATATATAAGTTTGTTTGTGTGAAATTTTTTGTATTTTTTAGCCTCAAATTGAATTGAGTTATAAAGAGAAGTTTGAGAGAGAGGAGAGTTAAAGGAGATGAAAATTTTCATTGAAGTGTCTCGGCACTATTTTTGGTGTGGGGTTTGCCCGTAAGAAGCTGTCGGTCATCGGAATTGAAATCCCGTTGCCCGCTTCGGAAGGACGNCCTATAGTTAATTACATCTTAGGTAACAAAAGTTACCTAAGAATACTCTCGATAAAAGTCAAGAAAAATTACCTTCAAGGAGTTCAAATGGTAAAGGCATTTCAAAGATATCAGACTAAGAAGTGTGAAAGGGGATTGGTTCAAATTGGGAACATTTTGTTTTGGAGTCCAAAGGAGGAAACACTAGAGGATGTCATCCTACAATTAGATGTTTCATCCTGCAATTTTTTTTATTTATTAGGATTTACATTTGTGTGAAGTAATCAACATAAATAACCTTGAAGATGTGAGGATTTAAGTCGTAAAAAATGAGTACCTCGGAGTCCTAAGGCGAGTTAGGGCTTAGATTGACAACAGGATTGTACAAATGTCCAAAATATGTGTTTGAGGATTTATGTTGCACTAGGCAAACAACCTCGAATTCCTATGGCTTTATTGTTTAAAGCTAAGAAAGGATGTGTTGGACATATTTTTGTAGATCCTCTTGTTGTTGAAGATGGCAAGGCTGCCCACCATGTAAGCTCCAAGCTCCTCGTTCTAGCAGAGTTCAAATTTTCTAGGTCATTTGGTTATAATGTCAAATCCGGTGACCCTATGGTTAAAGTTCTTTAAATTTTATTATGGNTTGCCAAACGAAGAGGAAATTTATTTCTGAAGCTAAGACTTATTTTTGGGATGAACCACTTATATATAAATAAGGAAAGGATCTGATTATTCGAAGATGCGTACCATTAGATGAGACTTATGAAATTATCCAAAAATGTCATAATTTTGATTTTAGGGGACATTTTGGTGTTGATAAAATATCATAAAAAATTTACAATCTAGATTTTATTGGCCTACAATTTTTAGAGATGTTAATGCTTATATCAAAACTTATACAAAATTTTACAATCTGGATTTTATTGGCCTACAATTTTTAGAGATGTTAATGCTTATATCAAAACTTGTGTGGATGTCAAAGAGTAAGCAATATTTCTAGAAGAAATGAGATGCCCCTCAATTATATGCTCGAAGTTGAAATATTTGATGTTTGGGGATTAGATTTCATGGGACCATTTATTCCATCTTTTGGGAATTTATATATTTTGTTAGCAGTGGACTATGTATCTAAATGGGTAAAAACTATTGCTTTACCTCGATATGATGCTTAAAGTGTTGCAAATTTTTTGAAAATGAACATATTTTGTAGATTTGAGATGCAGAGAGTTATCATTACTGATGGGGGAAGTCATTTCAGAAATGTCATAATTGAGAACTTATTACAGAAATATCATATAAATCATAGGATTGCTACTGCTTACCATCCTCAGACAAGAGGTTTGGCGGAATTATCTAATCGGGAAATAAGAGAATTATGGAAAAATCTATAAATCCAACCAAAATGGCTTGGTCAGTCAAACTTGACTATGTTTTGTGGGCTTATAGTTCTGCATAACTCTCATAAGAATGTCCCCATATAGGCTAATATTTGGGAAAGCTTGTTACTTACCTGTTGAACTTGAGAAAAAAGCATATTGGGCAATTAAAGAGTTCAATTATAATTTGAAAGATGCTGGTGAGAAAAGATTATTGCAACTANAGGAAGGCAGCTGAGAATCAAATTGCTAATCATCTGTCTAGGCTTGAATTAGAAAAACCACTTTATCTTGAAAGAGAGATTAATGAACCTTTTCATATGAAAAATGTTCAATACTAATGAGTGGAATATTCCATGGTATGTAGACATTGTGAACTTCATTGTTAGTGATATTATACCCTTTGGAATGAGATACCAACAGAAGAGGAAATTTTTAGCTGAAGTTAAGACTTATTTTTTAGATGACTCAATTTTATATAAATAAGGGAAGGATTTTATTATTCGAAGATGTGTGCCTTTAGAAGAAACTTATGAAATTATCCAAAAATGTCATAATTGGGGGATATTTTGGTGTTGATAAAACAACATACAAAATTTTACAATTTAACCTATAATATTTAGAGATGTTAATGCTTATATAAAAACTTGTGATCGATGTCAACGAGTAGGCAATATTTCTAGGAGGAATGAGATGCCCCTCAATTATGTGTTAGAAGTTGAGATATCTAATGTTTGGGGATTAGAGGACCATTTATACCATCTTTCAGAAATTTGTATATATTGTTAGCAGTTGATTATCTATCTAAATGGATAGAAGCTGCTGCTTTACCTTGATGTGATGCTCAAAGTGTTACAAAAATTTTAAGAACGAATATATTTTGTAGATTTGGGATGCTGAGAGTGATCATAACTGATGGGGGAAGTCATTTCGGTGGTGCACTAATAGAGAAATTATTTAAGAAATGCTACTGTTTATCATCCTCAGATAAGTGGTTTGACTAAATTATCCAGTCATGAAATTAAAAGAATATTGGAAAAATATATAAATCCAACTAAAATGAATTGGTCAGATATACTTGACTATTATTTGTGGGCTTATAGGCTTTCATACGGAACTCTTATAGGAATGTCCTCATACAGGCTAATATTTGGGAACACGTGTCACTTACCAGTTGAACTTGAGCATAAAGGGTATTGGGCGATTAAGTAATTTAATTATAATTTGAAAGATGCTGGTGAGAAAAGATTATTGAAATTAAATTAGCTTGAAGAAATAAGGAATGAATCTTATGAAAGTGCTAACATTTACAAAGAAAAGATGAAGATGTGGCAAGATCAAAGAATTCTGAATAAAAATTTTCAGCAAGGGCAACAAGTTTTGCTTTATAATGCAAGGTTAAGATTATTTCCAAGAGAACTTAAGTCCAGGTGGATGGGCCCATTTATTCTGATTAAAGTTTATTCTTATGGAGCTGTGGATATTAAAGTTCTTAAGACTGATAAAATAATCAAAGTGAATGATCATAGGATGAAACATACTTTTTAGGTGACCAACTTAAATTAAATGATTTTTTGATGTTGGGTCAACCAGAATAGAAGATGGATTCTTCTTTTGCAAGAATTTTATTTTACAATAGTAGATGGAAAGGGGACTGAAAATCAAATTGTTGATCATTTGTTTAGGCTTGAATTAGAAAAACCACTCAATTTTGAAAAAGAACATTTTCCAGATGAGAAATTATTGACTATTAATGAGTGGCGTGTTTCATGGTATGTCGAAATTGTGAACTTTCTTGTTAGTGATATTATGCCCTATAGATTGACTTGCCAAACGAAGAGGAAATTTATTTCTGAAGCTAAGACTTATTTTTGGGATGAACCACTTATATATAAATAAGGAAAGGATCTGATTATTCGAAGATGCGTACCATTAGATGAGACTTATGAAATTATCCAAAAATGTCATAATTTTGATTTTAGGGGACATTTTGGTGTTGATAAAATATCATAAAAAATTTACAATCTAGATTTTATTGGCCTACAATTTTTAGAGATGTTAATGCTTATATCAAA
>JXCR01146337.1:184672-197611 GCA_002079205.1 Phalaenopsis hybrid cultivar
AAATTGGCCCAATTAAATATGGAATTTGGTGTTAGAGACCATGAGGAACAACTTTCATGAAGGTTGAAAGCCATTTTGAGGTCAATTGGTTAATCAATTTGGTGGATTTTTGATTTTTGACCCATTTTAAGCATATTGGGCTAAGTTTGGCTCAAACTTGGGCTAGCCATAGGCTAAGCTCAAATTAATTACTTTGGTTGTCAAAAAATCATAATGAACAATTTTCATGAAGGAATAAAATTGTTTTGAAGTTGATTTGGTGATCAATTAGATGAGTTTTAATGCATTTGGATTTAGACTTAAGTTAAGCATGTAGGGCTAAACTTGGGTCAGTGGGTTTTAATAGATTTGGATTTAGACTTAAGTTAAGCATGTAGGACTAAACTTGGGTTAAACAGCTTTAATGGATTTGGATTTAGACTTAAGTTAAGCATGTATGGCTAAACTTGAGTCAAACTTGGTTTAGACTTAAATTAAACCCTTGTCTAACTTGAACTAATTTTAAATTTAGACTTAAGTTAAGCATGTATGGCTAAACTTGAGTCAAACTTGAGCTAGCTTGAATTTAGACTTAAGTTAAGCATGTAGGGCTAAACTTGAGTCAAACTTGAGCTAGCTTTGGGCTCACTTAGACTTAAGTTAAGCATGTAGGGCTAAACTTAGGTCAAACTTGAGCTAGCTTTGGGCTGACCTAAATTAAGCATGTAGGGCTAAACTTGGGTCAAAATTGGGCTAGATTTGGGCTAAGTCCAAATTAATTGTTGTATTTGATGTAAAACATCATTATTAACAACTTTAATGAAGGATGAAAGTTTTTTTGAAGTTTATTTGGTGATCAATTTGGGTAGATTTTGATGGGTTTGGGTTTAGACCTAAATTAAGCCCTTAAGGGTCAAATTTGGGTCAAACTTGAGCTAGCTTTAGGCTAAGCTCAAATTGATTGTTGTATTTATTCACAAATGGCCTTATAAAGGATTTTCAACAAAAATTATATGTCAATTTGAGATCTAAGGCATTCAATTGTTGAGATTTGGGGTGTTAGCCAATATTGGGGCTAAGGGGGTTTTGTCAAAGATGGTCAAATTGACCAAATTGGACCATGGTATAGTTGGAAAAAATGAAATTGGAAATATTTTGGATTTATTGGGATTTTTTAGGAATTTTTGGAATTTTGGGTCATGGAGGGGTATCTTGGTAATTTGGCCATTTTNCCATTTTGGTAATTTGGCCATTTTTGGAAATTTTTGTCAATGTTGGCAAATTTGGATGTATTCAAAGTGTTTGGATTAAGTTGTGATCAATTTTGGGTATTTTGGTAAAATTTAAGAATTTTGGCCAAATTTGGGTCCCTAGGGCAGTCAGGCAAATTGGAGGTGCCTAGGGGTAAAAGGTTCAAGTTAGGCATTTCAAGTAGAATTGGATAAATATCCATTCTAAATGAGTCATAAACCAATGTATTGTGAAGATATGGTGTACCNTTTTACTTAAATTTTAAAATCTCAAAAATCATGCACTAGCGCCTAAGCGCCACATATCATGCTTAAGCGCGAGCTAACCTGAGAGGCAGGCGCCTAAGAGCCACTTATCCACGCTTAAGCGTTGATTTATGAAAACCGGTCCGCGAATGGTTAAAAGTGAAAAATTGAGCTAAAAATTGCCATTTTCACCCTACCGTCACCTTCAACCTCTTAAGATCATGCTTATGGAGAGCCTTATTAGGGGTAACCAAGGAGTGCAATTTCCTCCATATCCTAGATACCCTGATTATGAGCCTGCAAGAAGTTTGGGATAGCGGTGAATCAAAGGATGAGGAGTAGAACTGAGAGATTTATTTTTATGTTTGTAATATGATATGAACTATGTGGTCTGAGCTTGCTACATTTGCATCCGTGAGTTGATTTGGACTATGTGATGTGGTTTGGACTTTTATGTTTAAGTGAGATTTGTGATGTGATGTGTTTTTATGTTTTGAACTTGAGACATGCATGTTTGTGTACTTATTTAGACATTGTGATGTGTGAGATTTTTATTTTTAATTGTATTGTGATGTTGTGCTTTGTCAGTACTTTATTTTAAAATGCTAGGATAGTAACTATTGTTGTGTGTTTAGAACTATATTNTTGTTGTGCTTTGTCAGTACTTTATTTTAAAATGCTAGGATAGTAACTATTGTTGTGTGTTTAGAACTATATTAGTTAGTTAAGGATTGAACTAAATTCTATGTCTTACGAAAAGTTGAAAATTTTGCTAACTTTAGATTTAAATTTTAAACTTGGAAAACTACTACCCTATACTTTTCTTTTATCATATTTGTGTGTTTGTTTTTATGTTAAGACTGTGATATCAAAGTTAGTGTGTTAGTTNTGAAAAGTTGAAAATTTTGCTAACTTTAGATTTAAATTTAAACTTGGAAAACTACTACCCTATACTTTTCTTTTGTCATAATTGTGTGTTTGTTTTTATGTTAAGACTGTGATATCAAAGTTAGTGTGTTAGTTTTCTTTATGCTTATACCCACTACTTAGAAGTCCGTTGAATCTCTACTTGTTGAATTAAAATGAAAATGATAAAAAAAAGATTTTACTCCCGTTTTTAGTTTTATACTTGTATACTTAGGATATAAAAATTCCTGTAAGCATGTTATTTTTTACTTTTCATTGNATTGAATCTCTACATGTTGAATTAAAATGAAAATGATAAAAAATTGATTTTACTCCTGTTTTTAGTTTTATACTTGTATACTTAGGATATAAAAATTCCTGTAAGCATGTTATTTTTTACTTTTCATTGCCACTTACACATATCTGATGTTAAACTATTTAATCGTGTTAAAAATTTAAGTTTAGGGGGGGTGAAAATTATTTTAAAATTTGAATTTTATTTGTTCTCAAATGTACTACAAGTAAATTTGATTTGAAAAGAAAAATGACTATGTATATGAAGTTATATTAGGGAAATAAAATTTGATTTTAGAAATAAGAAATTTTAGTTAAAATTTTGAGTAATGAAGAAAAGCTTTCTTTTAAAAGNCATGAAAAATATTTTTAAAACTTGAATTTTATTTGTTCTCAAATGTGCTACAAGTAAATTTGATTTGAAAAGAAAAATGACTATGTATATGAAGTTATATTAGGGAAGTAAAATTTGATTTTAGAAATAAGAAATTTTAGTTAAAATTTTGAGTAATGAAGAAAAGCTTTCTTTTAAAAGTTTTTATTGTAGAAAATGTTAAATATAGTGTAACTATTTTTAGTAAAAAAATTGTATTTTGAAAGATTTAAAAATTTAGAATTTTATTTTTAATACTTAAATTTCTATTAATAAAAATAGTTTTCAAAGTTATTATTATATTTATGAGTAAGAGATTTATATCAAGACCTTACTTTAGGAAAGGAGATGTGAAATTTAAAACTATTAAATGCCTATCTAGATATAGTAATAATTTCCTGAAAAAGAAAAAAAAGAAAAGAAAAAGAAAAGAAAATAAAAAGAAAAGGAAAAGAAAAGAAAAAGAAAAAGAAAGAAAAAGAGTAAGAGATGAGAACTTTGAGGATTAGTGCCTAATCAAAAATTAGTTTCACATTTGATCTTTTTAAAGTATAAGACTTGAGAAACTCTNAAGTAAAAGATTTATATCAAGACCTTACTTTAGGAAAGGAGATGTAAAATTTAAACCTATTAAAGGCCTATCTAGATATAGTAATCATTTTCTAAAAAAGAAAAAAAAGAAAAGAAAAAGAAAAGAAAATAAAAAGAAAAGGAAAAGAAAAGAAAAAGAAAAAGAAAGAAAAAGAGTAAGAGATGAGAAGCTTGAGGATTAGTGCCCAATCAAAAATTAGTTTCACATTTGATCTTTTTAAAGTATAAGACTTGAGAAACTCTTATGCTAATGGATATAATATAGTAAGTAAAATTATTCATAATAAAAATTTTTAAGTGGAGATAATAAAAGGACTAAATTCTAAATTTGGATAATCTACAATGTTTCTGAATTAGATAAAAACTCATATTTTCATCTTTCTTAACATTAAAAATTTCTAAACTTTAACTTGGTCTCATTTACTAATTATTTTTTCTAAATTGGACTACTATATTTCTAAATCTAAATTTTAGTAACTCCTAAAGAAACTCATATACATATCATACTTATTTAGTTTTTAGGATTGAAGTGTCACTTGAAAACAAGTAATATTTTAAGTTTGGGGGTGTTTTTAGACACATTTTTATATATATTTTTGAGATATTATGCTTTAATGGAAAGTTTTTGTGTGTTTTTCTTTCATGTATAAGTAAAAAGGTTAAAAATGCTAAAAGGAGTGAAAAATGATCAAATTTGGAGCAAAGAGGTGAAAATTGAGCTAAAGTGTTTNGGATTGAAGTGTCACTTGAAAACAAGTAATATTTTAAGTTTGGGGGATTTCGATACACCTATAATATATAGTGTTTTTAGACACATTTTTATATCTATTTTTGAGATATTATGCTTTAATGGAAAGTTTTTGTGTGTTTTTCTTTCATGTATAAGTAAAAAGGTTAAAAATGCTAAAAGGAGTGAAAAATGATCAAATTTGGAGCAAAGAGGTGAAAATTGAGCTAAAGTGTTTTGGTGTTTGAGCCTCAGATCTGGCACTTAAGCACTGGGTAAACAGAGAAGGCCATGCCTAAACGCCATATGCACCTCGCTTAAGCGCCACAGACAGTTATTTGATAGTTTTCTTCATTTGGCTGAATTTTGAAGATGTATTTGAGGCAGCTAATAGCTAAAGATGGTGGTTATGACCACTATGAATGAAAATATAATTAAAAGACTTGTGAAAGGAGGCATCCTTTGGAGAATACATCAAATTTGGACACATTTTGAAGNACTGAATTTTCAAGATGTATTTGAGGCAACTAATAGCTAAAGATGGTGGTTATGACCACTAGGAATGAAAATATAATTAAAAAACTTGTGAAAGGAGGCATCCTTTGGAGAATACATCAAATTTGGACACATTTTGAAGAGTTATCATGGAACCTCTTAGAGATTTATAAAAGAAGGAAGTTTTTACATTTGAAGTGGGTGCTTGAAGAGGGAAAGAGGTGCTTGAAGAGGATCGTGGAGAATCTTGTGGAGAGATTCAATCACCGTACAAAATTTACTTTTCCCCTTTATTTTTAGTTTTATTTTGAGAGTATAGAGTGTTGTAAAAGAGAAGAGATTTAAAAGAATTTTAAAAGTTTGGTGGAGGACTTAAAATAACTTTTTTATCTTTTATTTTAAACTACTTTTGGTTTTAATCGAGACTTCTTGTTGGTTTGACAATGATTTCTACACTTAAACTAAAGTGTGGTTTTGTTTTCTCCAAGAATTCTGAGTAGTTTTCTTTATTTTTCTCTTTAAAATGATAAGTAATTAAAGTTTGGATGGAAGTTGTGGAAAGTATTGATATTTAATGTTGGAAAAAAGTTGTGATGATTTAAATCCAAGAACTTCATTTACTTCTTGATTTGGCCAATCCATATGTTAAAATTTNGTTGTGATGATTTAAATCCAAGAACTTCATTTACTTCTTGATTTGGCCAATCCATATGTTAAAATTTGTTGTGGGAACGTATAAGAATCGGGCTTCTATCTTCTCATTCAATAATTGGAAAGAATAACATGAGATTGTGTGAATGAGAATGTTTCATATGATTTAGTGCAAATAAATAGAGAAATAATCATTGAAGGGTGTAGAGTTAGAGGACTTATTATTGAGTGCAAATAAATAGGGAAATATTCATTGATGGGTGTAGAGTTAGAGGACTTTAAAGTTACATGTTAAAGCCCCCAACTTGATTTACTGTTTTAGGTTCTGATACGAGATGTTAGCCCCAAGGTGGAGGGAATCGATGGAACTCTAGAGTGAGAGCTGATATATTCTCTGCCTAGCCGGTCTTCAGAACTATTCAAACTTTAAATTAGCCAATGTTCTTTATAGCATCTCTAGTAAGGGCCTAGCCTGTCTTCAGAACTATTCAAACTTTAAATTAGCCAATGTTCTTTATATCATCTCTAGTAAGGGTTCTGCCTAGCCGATCTTCAGAACTATTCAAACTTTAAATTAGCCAATGTTCTTTATAGCAACTCTAGTAAGGGTAAAGAATGTAATTGCTCCTATTTGGCATAACATAGTTTGCATACTTCCATAATAGAATTCCTACACTTATTACTGATTCATGATAAGGAGAAAGATAATTTTCAAATCTAGTACTTTTTCTTACATAAACTCAAGTTATCTTTATAAATTGTTACTGTTCTATCAAAATATCAAAAATAACAAAAAGATTAGAATTTTACTGCTGCAAAAATATTTGTAGTTTAAGTAATTATATTTTTAGAATAGAAAGTTGTCCTTCAAAAATGCATATTGCGTATTCTCCCAGTGGGTTCAATATTCAGATCTTAATCAAAAAGTCCTATATTACTTCATAACAATACGTATGTTTGCGTAATATCCCAATATATATATATATATAAATTAAAAAGTTGAATTCTTATTTTCTTCAGGATCAAGTTTTTGGCACTATTGTAAAATATCGAAATATAAGTGAAAATTATAATTAAAGTGATTGTTATACTGTTGCATATAGACAGTTAGGATCACCGCCACACTATATAAAAAGAAATTCAAAATTTTCTATTTAGAGTAAATGACAAAAACCTTTAACAATTCATGTCTTGACATAGAAAAACCACAAAAATATGACAAAAGTTCCCTTGGATTCTGAAAAATGNTCGCCACACTGTATAAAAAGAAATTCAAAATTTTCTATTTAGAGTAAATGACAAAAACATTTAACAATTCATGTCTTGACATAGAAAAACCACAAAAATATGACAAAAGTTCCCTTGGATTCTGAAAAATGAGGAGAAAATTATGGAAGTGAAATTAAAACTTAATAAATTATATTTAATTTTAATTAATTAATTACTTCTTGGAGTAATATAATTTTTAAATATTATTTATAAGTAAAAAAATTTGAAAATTTTAGAGATTAGCATTTAAGTCCTCAGAAACGACCTTTGATATTTCTGAGGTTATGAAAATTCCTTAGAGCCCAAATTTCTAATTTCTATCAGATTTTGTAATTATTCTAAAATAATTATAAAAATAAAAAAAAATTGGAAAGTAAATTTGAAAATGGTTAGAAAATTTAGAGTAACTCTTTTAGTCTCTAAATATCATAATTTTCAGCCATTTGAAAATTTAAAATTACATCTTCATTATTTAGGGTCAAAATTGTAAATTTAAAATTTACATTTTAAACCCTAAAATTTCTTAAGCTTGAATCTTATCCTTAGATGAAATGTAGGATTGACCAAATCTTAAGCCTTAGGTCTGACTCTCAAATTAAATTTAGGGTGAACCCAAACCCGAACCAACATGGGGTTTAGTCATCTCCTCAGGATTATTGGGTCTAACTCCTCTAGAACCAAAGTCAAAATCTCAGATGTTGAGTTCAAACTCAAGCAACACCTAAGTCTAACATATATAGACTTAGGTTAAAACTTGAATCCAATCCCAAAATGGATTTAAACCAAACTCAGACATTTAGGTTTAATCCAGGTGAAACCAAATTTCATCAAAACCCTAATTAGGTCTAAACCTCAATTAGACTTAATTAATTACCTTAAGCCATAATCACATTAGGCTGACGTAAACTTATACTTTAATTAAGTCTAAACCCAAAATTAGACCTAATTAACCAAATTAAACCTTAACAACATAAGTTTTAGGACTTATTAAACCCTAATTATGCTAAACTTCAATTAGACCTAATTATTTATCTTAAGCCATAATTACGTTTGGCTTAGGTAAACTTAAACACTAATTAGGTCTAAACCATAATTAAACTTAATTAACTTCTTTTAAGCCTTAATCACGTTAGGCTTAACACAAACAAACTCTAATTATGTCTAAACTCCTAATTAGACCTAATTAAATCTCTTTAAGCCTNTGACCTTTGATATTTCTGAGGTTATGAAAATTCCTTAGAGCCCAAATTTCTAATTTCTATCAAATTTTGTAATTATTCTAAAATAATTATAAAAATAAAAAAAATTGGAAATTAAATTTGAAAATGGTTTGAAAATTTAGAGTAACTCTTTTAATCTCTAAATATGATAATTTTCAGCCATTTGAAAATTTAAAATTACATCTTCATTTTTTAGGGTCAAAATCGTAAATTTAAAATTTACATTTTAAACCCTAAAATTTCTTAAGCTTGAATCTTATCCTTAGATGAAATGTAGGNCATTGGACTTAAAATTATTTTAGACCTTGAGTTCAATCTATAGTGAACCTAAATTAACTTTAAGTCCAGACTAAATTGGACTTAAACCAACTTAAACCTTAAGTCCTACATACATTGGACTAAAACCATTTTAAACTTTGGGTTCTGCCTATGTTGAACCTAAATCATACTCATACCTTAGGTTCTACAAACATTGAACCTAAACCATCTTAAATCTTAAGTCCTACATACATTGGACTTAAACCTTAAACTTTAAGTTCTACCAATTTTGAACCTAAATCATCCTCATACCTTAGGTTCTACCTACATTGAACCTAAACCATCATAAACCTTAAGTACTAAATAAATTTGACATAAACCATCTTAAAATTTAGGTNATTCAACCTAAATTCCAATTAGTTCTAAACCTAATTAGACCTAATTAAGAACATTAAGCCTTACTTACATTAGGCATAATTCAGCCTAAACTCAAATAGGTCTAACCCTAATTAGACATAATTAACCACATTAAGCCTTAATTATATTAGGCTTAATTCAACCTAAATTAAAATTAGATCTAACTCTAATTAGACCTAATTAAACACATTAAGCCTTACTTACATTAGACTTAATTTAACCTAAACTCCAATAAGGTCAAACTCTAATTAGACCTAATTAACCACATTAAATTTTACTGTCATTAGGTTTAATTCAACCTAAACCACAATTAGGTCTAAACTTAATTAACTACATTAAGCCTTACTTACATTAGGCTTAATTTAGCCTAAACCTCAAATGGGTCAAACCCTAATTACACCTAATTAACCACATTAAGCCTTACTTACATTAGGCTTAATTAGTCTAAAACCCAATTAGGTCTAACCCTAATTAGACTAATTAAACTAATTAAACCTTACCTATAATAGGTTTAATTAAGTTGTAAACCTAGTTAAGTCTAATCTTAATTAGACATAAATAAATTCTTAAGCCTTAATCATGTTAGGCTTAAGCAAACTAAAAACCCCAATTAAGACTAATCTCAACTAAGTCTTAATCAAATCAAACCTTTAGGTTAAAAACAAGATAAACCTAAGTCAAATTAAACTTTTAGGTTTTACTCAACTTGAATCTAAGTCAATAATCAACATAAATCTTNCCAACAACCCATCGACATAAACACAAAATGACATAAAAGATATTAAAACTTAAACTTGAACCTAAAACTACAACTAGGTTTGAGAAGATATTTCGGAGGAGGTAACCCATGGTTGCTAACAAAATATCTTCCAACGACTTGTGGTTAATCAAACTCAAACATAATGACATGGGACAACAGAACCATGGGATCCTGATCGAGTCATCCCAAAAATAAACAACAAAATGACAAAAATGACAAAATTAAATTGATTAATAAATTGTAAACAACCTAAAATTTTCCAACCCCTAAAATACGAATGGGACACTAAAACTTAAATTGAACCCTAATGAAAAAAGATCTTCGAACACAACTTGAACAGCTGTGTTCAGATCTAGGAAGATTTCTTAGACGATGCAATCTGTGGTTGCTAACAAGAATCTCTTGGACTATGTAGATTTGAATACTTTACCGCTCCGGGAAGACGGAGCCATAAAAATCTTGACCAAGTAGTTTAAAAATTTGGTCAACCAACTGAATTGACAAATCTAAACATGATTTCATGCTAATCATGTTCTGTTTTGTAGTTTTGTTGAAGACAGAACAAAGTATGCTTTAGATTTACTTTGCATGTTATAGGGTGTGCTAACTCTGTTTTGCAGGACAACATTCTGAAGCAAAAAAGGTAAACCTCAAAACAATAAGAAAAATAAACAATAAAAATAAACTGATAAAAACACAAAAACATAATAAAAAAATTACAATAAACAACAAAAGTTCAAAAAAAAAAACAACAACAAAACAAAAACCAAACAAAACAAGTTGACCTGACATGACATGAACAAACAAAGTAAAACAGGGTAGAATCAGATTCTTAGAAACCTATTACCCTAGGAATAAACATTTGATGTTTCTTTCCTTAACCATAACATTTCTTAGAAGAATGAGTGTTAGCGTTAATCATGATTTTTCTTAGATAGTCTTGATTGTCTAAGATATATTTAATTATAGGAGCTTGCTCCTATAGGAGAATAAAGAACTTAATATAGGTAATATACCTAAATCTATGGTTATCAAGTTTTTCGTGTGGTTTTCCTTATATGAGAAATTACTCTCTCTATAATGTCTACAATAATGAATATCATCCTAACATTTCTTTTTCTCATGTTTTCTATTTTTAGCCCTTTTATTCCTTCTCCTAATTTCTTAACATCTAAGAATCCTTTACATGATTTAAAAGAATAAGTTACTTGGAGATTTGGGCAATGAAATAGACAAATAGAGTGGTGACTCCTTTCGATAATACTATCATACTAACAACATGATGATAGGAATTGGCAATGATGGACATGACGATACCCAACACAACGTTCTGGTGGTCGACTGTTATGTTTAGGAGAAATGTCTCCTACTACTGTAACCCTTCAACTGGCTAATTAACTAATCGCTTATCCAAAAGGGGTTATAGAAGATGTTCTTATTGAAGTGATTAAGTTTATCTTCCATGTTGATTTCATTCATTATATTAGAAATGGGAAAATTAAAGAAATTCTCATCATACTAGGTAGACCTTTTCTAGCCACTGGAAGAGCAATCATGGACGTGTAGAATGTTAATTATCATGAGAGTTAATGATCAGGAGGTAACTTTCAATGTATTAAAATCTATGATGTGCCCTTCTAAACTAAATTCAAGATGCATATTTTTGAATGGATTTAATTGATTATTTATGTAGTAGCCATTTCAAAGAAAATTATTAAAGTAAATCAGAAGAGCAAGATTTGGATAAGGAGAATATTTCAGACTATTAAGATCAATCTGTTCNAATTGGACTTAAAATTGTTTCGGACCTTAAGTTCAATCTATAGTGAACCTAAATTAACTTTAAGTCCAAACTAAATTGGACTTAAACCAACTTAAACCTTAAGTCCTACATACATTGGACTAAAACCATTTTAAACTTTGGNCAAAAACCCCAATTAAGATTAATCTCAACTAAGTCTTAATCAAATCAAACCTTTAGGTTAAAAACAACATAAACCTAAGTCAAATTAAACTTTTAGGTTTTACTCAACTTGAATCTAAGTCAATAATCAACATAAATCTTAAGTTCAATCCATATTGAGCCTAAGTCGACTTTAAGTCTAACCTACTTTAGACTTAGTCAAACTTTCTTAAGTCCTACCCAAATTGGGCATAAGCTATCTAAAGTCCTAAGATAAACCTAAGTTAACTTAAATTTTTAGGCTAACTTAAACTGTAGGTTCCACTTACGTCGAACCTAATTCAACTTAAACTTTTAAGTTCAACTCACATTGAACTTAAACTGACATAAACTCTCAATTTCAATCCATATTGAACCTAAATTAACTTTGAGTCCTACCTAATTTGGACTTAAAACATCTTAAACCTTATGTCCTACCTAAATTGGACTTAAAATTGTTTCGGACCTTAAGTTCAATCTATAGTGAACCTAAATTAACTTTAAGTCCAAACTAAATTGGACTTAAACCAACTTAAACCTTAAGTCCTACATACATTGGACTAAAACCATTTTAAACTTTGGGTTCTGCCTATGTTGAACCTAAATCATACTCATACCTTAGGTTCTACAAACATTGAACCTAAACCATCTTAAATCTTAAGTCCTACATACATTGGACTTAAACCTTAAACTTTAAGTTCTACCAATTTTGAACCTAAATCATCCTCATACCTTAGGTTCTACCTACATTGAACCTAAACCATCATAAACCTTAAGTCCTAAATAAATTTGACATAAACCATCTTAAAATTTAGGTTCTACCAACATTAAACCTAAATCATCCTCGTACCTAAGTTCTACCTACATTGAACATGAACCATCTTAAACTTTAGGTCTTATTTACGTTGGATCTAAATCAACTTTAAGTCCTAACCACATTGGAATTAGGACCAATTTAAACCTTAAGTTCAATCCATATTGAACTTAAATCAACTTTAAGTTCTACCTACATTAGACTCATAACCATTTCAAACCCTTAAGTTCAATCCATATTAAACATAAATCAACACTAAGTCCTACCGACATTGCACTTACAACTATTTCAAACCTTAGGTTCAATCCATATTAAACCTAAACAAATTTTAGGTCCTACTTACATTGGACCTAAATTAACCTTAAGTCCTACCTATATTGGAATTAAATTAACTTAAATTTTAAGTCCTACATAAATTGGACTCAAACCATCATAAACTTTAAATCCTACCTACATTGGATTTAAACCATCATAGAATTTAGGTTCTATCTACATTGAACCTAAATTACATCCGATTTTTTGCTCTATCCAAATTGAACCTAAATGACATTAATCCTTAGGTTTAATCAACATTGAACCTAAAATCTTGGTTTGACCAACTAAACTTCAATCAAAATTCTTTAAATCTAACCAACATAGTAGTTAAATTAAATGACATCATGATTTAACTCACCGACATAAAATCCAACAACCCATCGACATAAACACAAAATGACATAAAAGATATTAAAACTTAAACTTGAACCT
>JXCR01146337.1:212577-260951 GCA_002079205.1 Phalaenopsis hybrid cultivar
AATGGCTAATGTCCAATTTAGATCTATGGTGATACATATTGTAATTCCTCCTTTGGTCAGGTTTATCAATTAGTCTGGATAGATAGTCCAAGGCTAAGATGAAAACAATTGGAGATAGAGGATTCCCTTGCTTTAACCCTCTGGTTGCTTTGAAGAATCCCTTGACTTTGCCATTGATTAGGAATGAATTAACATTCCATTGTAGCCATCTATTGATATTGTTACAAGAGTCAGAAGAAAACCCCATGGCCAGTAGGATTTCAACAATGAAGTCCCAGTGTATCATGTCATACGCCTTCTTTAGATCCAGTTTATAAATGATGTTTCCTCCTCTGCAAGGGTTCTCTAGTCATAGTAAACCTTCCAAAATTTTCCTGGATTTTTCTAAGCAACATGCTAATTTCCATGATTAATTTAAGCCAATAATGCATATAAACTTGAAAAATATGATTCTCTGTCTAGGGACCTCCTCTGACTATGGAAAAATCAGGGAATGTTTCTTAAGACAGAGACAACAACATGCTAAAATTTCAAACCATGGTGATATTACTACATGCATGGAGAATCAAAACATCCAAATCAGTATTTAATTAATTAAAAATAAAATATGCATCTCATGGACTTAAAAATTATTTCCACATTGTTCTCTTCTATTCATTGAACAAGAGGGTATTTTTATTTTATTTTTGTGATTTTTTTACACTAACATAAGAATTTTTTAAGTTAGGGGTTATTTTATGAATTAATTAAATCCCTATTTATCTATTTAAACGCGCGGTNCTAAGACAGAGACAACAACATGCTAAAATTTCAAACCATGGTGAAATTACTACATGCATGGAGAATCAAAACATCCAAATCAGTATTTAATTAATTAAAAATAAAATATGCATCATATGGATTAAAAATTATTTCCACATTGTTCTCTTCTGTTCATTGAACAAGAGGGTATTTTTATTTTATTTTTGTGATTTTTTTACACTTAGATAAGAATTTTTTAAGTTAGGGGTTATTTTATGAATTAATTAAATCCCTATTTATCTATTTAAACGCGCGGTGCCACCTCAACCTATGAAGGCTCCGAAGCTCCACGCGACGCGCTCCCATTCGACGCTTCCATCCACCTCAGCGCTGACTCGGCCCGTGAATTATGTTCCGAAGTGTTGTTCGGCTTGATCTCGACCGTCCATCTGATACACGCGCGATCGAACAGCGCTCCGTCATCGTCCCCGATAGCCTAGCTCGAGAACCGTCCATCTTCTAGCCTTAAGATCTCTCTCATTTCTTATCCAAATTAGATGAAATTTTTCTTAAAATACTCGTCTAGACTAGAGGAACATATCTATATGGTTATGATGCCATTAAATCAANAATGAAATTTTTCTTAAAATACTCGTCTAGACTAGAGGAACATATCTATATGGTTATGATGCCATTAAATCAACTCAAAACAAATGGAGAGTTTAAATAGGCTCGAGAATAAGAGAAGCTTTATACCTTGGTTTTGAGAAGTGAAGCTTCAATCAGAGGCTCTTGGCACGTTTGTTGGGGTTCAAAGAGGCTAGGGATTGAGCCTCTGGTCTTGGTGTAAGGCCTAGGTGTGATTTTGATCAAACCAGATTTCANAGGCACGTTTGTTGGGGTTCAAAGAGGCTAGGGATTGAGCCTCTGGTCTTGGTGTAACGCCTAGGTGTGATTTTGATCAAACCAGATTTCAAGTGTTGGTCTAGAGCTATTGTAGAGGCTATTTCAGAGGGGGATTTTATGGGGCTTTGGCTTCTTTNAAAAATGGAGAGTTCAAATAGGCTCGAGAGGAAGAGAAGTTTTATGCCTTTGCTCTGAGAAGTGAAGCTTCAATCAGAGAGTCTTGGCAAGCTTGTTGTGATCCAAAGAAGTTAGGGATTGAGTCTCTGGTTTTGGTATAGGGCCTACGTATGATTTCAATCACGACCTAATTTGGGTGTTGGTCTAAAGCTATGGTAGAGGCTCTGTGAGAGGGGGATTTGATAGGGCTTAAGCTTGTTTCACTGTTGTGAAGGTGTGGGTGAAAATAATTTGAGTTTGGTGGACTGTGGAGGTGTATTGGGCTTTGTCCTGAATTCTGGCAAGATTTCGAGCTCAAAATTGAACTCTGGCAGCAGTAATTGGTTAGGGAAAATAGTTGGAATGCACTGAGGGGATCTTAGAGAAGCTCTGTGGTCAGTTTGGAGAGGTCTCTCTAAGAAATTTTCAGCACCTCTTCTCATGGCCATGGGAGGTGCCTTTTATAAAAATGGCTAAGGGGTGGCTGTCATGACCAATTAGGGGGTGCATTGTGCTGCTTAGGTGGGGGGCAGAGGAGCTCTATAATTTAATTTGGATGAGCTGGCCACTTGGTTTGATTTGGGTGAATTTTCATGGGGGTGGCTCTCAGTTTTGAGTTTCTCCGGTGACTAGGCCTCCCAAACATGGCAGGGGGAGGTGGCTAGGTGCTCAGGGCATCCAGGGGAATCTGTCAAAGCAACTTAATGTGTTTAGGCTTTGTTTTGGCAAAAATATCCTAAGATTAAGCAAATATGGCATGAAATCCCTTAATTTAGGGGACCTTTGGTCCATGACTTATTTTAGGTGGTTTTAAGAGGTTTAGGCTCGTCACTAGGGTCCAACTAATGGCCGTGGAATCATTAATTTGGAGACTTTGGGGTAGTTAGGCCATCTTTAATGCATAGGTTCAATGTGGGTTCAAGTGATCAAAGCTTGGGTTTGGGCTAGGCTATCCATGTCAATTGGATTAATTGATTGATCAACATTGTGTAGATGATTGTTATGAAGATTTTTGGTGAAGGGATGAAGTGATTTTGAGTTCAATTGGTAGGTCAATTTGAGGGATTTTTGAAGTTTGGCCAATTTGGGTATGTTGGGTTAGACATGGGTCTAGATTGGGTTAAGCTAGGTCTAAGTCCAAATTAAATAGTCCACATGAGCAAGGGAGATGTTGTGAAGATTTTTCATGAAGGGATATAGTGGAAATTTTGGGGTTAAGGTCATCAATTTGGTGAGATTTTGAGACATGGCCAATTTGGGGCAATTTGGGGCTTTTTGGACTTAGGTTGAAATCAAATGAAATTGAGGCCTCACCAAGGCAAATTGAAGGTCAAGTTTGATGTATGTGGATGTTATAAAGGTTTTTCAACACAAATTGTGGCCAATTGAGTTGACTATGGTTCAATTTGGTGGAACCAAGTCATTGGGCCAAAATTAAGTTTTTGGTTTGGCTCAAAATTGAGTTCAAATCATGGACCAATTGAGCTTGTATTTGGTCTAGATTGGCCATATCAAGGGTGAATTTAAGTTTAGAATTGAAATTGAGGGAAATTGAGAGTAATTGGATAGACATTTGAGGTAGGTTTGGAAAAAAAGGGATTTTAAAGGGCAATTTAGGGGTTTGTTAAAAAGTGGTCAAATTGGCCAAATTGGGTCATGTGATAGTTAAGAAAAATGAAATTGGGAATATTTGGGAGGTTTTGGAAATTTTGGGAATTTTTGGCATTTTGGGGTAAGGAGGGGTATTTTGGTAATTTGGCAATTTTGATGATTTTGGGTAGTTTGGGTGTTTTGGTAGAGTTGGAGTGCCAACCACTATCAATAAGCATGAACCAATGGAAACCCCATTTTGGGTCCTCTATGTAGTGGTCTTAGCTAAACTCTAGCCTAGGGCTAGTGGGTTTAGGAGACCACCTACATGAGTCTCCCAAAAGTATCAAGGGACCAAAGCCTAGAAGCTTTAGGGTTGTGAGTGACAGTGAGTGTAAGTGATTGCAAGTGAGTGCCTTAGCCCTAGACCAACACACAGGGTCAACCTTAAGGCCCATCAGCCTAAGGGTAACTCATCATGAGTTCCCCATAGTGACCCCACCTACTAAGTGTTAGAGGTTAGGATCAATATGTGGAGCTTCAAGTTGAGTAGAGAAGAGTGTAGAATTAATAATGGTGAGGGTTCCTTTTATAGTTTTCTAAGAATAGTCAATAGGAAAGTCCTATGGCTAGACCTTAGGCTACTAAAGAGGAGACCTCAACCAAAAGTGAGGTCAATAAATGGACCCCCAATAGGTGGGGTGTGTTGGGCAAGCACACTCCATAATCAAAAGTGAGGTCAACAATAACATCACAATAATACCGCAATAACACAATAGTAACACCAAAATAACATCAGTCAAAAATACCTCCATAGCCGTTGCAGTACCACTCAATAATAAAAAAACACCATAATAACAATTCAATAAAATCTCAATAACACCACAAAAAATCACAGTAACACAATAGTAATGGTAGTAAAAAATAACAGAGCAGAGCCGCTGTAGTAAAACTCAAATAAAACTTCCTAAAAAATATAGCAATAACACTATCATAACACCTTAATAACATTTCAATAATTTCAGAATAATATTGCAATAACACCATAATTACGTCCATTAACAATATCACCACAACCATCACAAAACAACTTAAAGAACATCATAATAACACCACAATAACACAATAATAACAATGAAATAATACCGGTCGAGAATACAACCATAGCTGTTGCAATACCACTCAAATAAGACTAAAATAATACCACAATAAAACCTCAAAACACCACAAAAAAAACATAGCAACATCGTAATAACACATGTTGAGAATAACACAATAGAGCTGCCACAATATCATTCAAATAACACCATAATAACAAAAAATATAACCTCACAAAAAATTGTAATAACACTCTTTAAATGCCAATTAAGAACAACACAACATATCCTCCATAATAAAACTCAAATAACACCACAATAACACCTCAATCACAAAAAAACACTCTAACACCATTATAACATTAATCTAGAATATCACAATAAATCTGCCTTAATAAAACTGAAATAACACCACAATAACACCTCAATAATATCTCAGTAACATCACAATAAAGCATAATAACATCGTTATAACGGTAATCAAGAATAATACAATAGAGTGTCCACTAAAAAACTAAAATAACGCCACAATAACACCTCAATAACACTAAAAGATACAACAATAACACCATCATAACACATCAGTAACATCTAAATAATCCCACAATAATATCACAATGACACCATAATAATGCTAGCTGAAAGTAACACATCATAGCCGCTGCAATACCATTAAAAAAACTCCACAATAACACTGAAAAAAGAAACCTCAATAATATCACAAAAAACCACAATAACACCATTTTAACACCAGTGTCGGTCACCAGAATGGGAATCCCGTCACCTGGTTTTAAAAGATGTTTAATATATATATATATATATATATANCGTAGTAAGCTATCTCAAAGTCTGAATGCCTCTGGAGGTATTCACTATCATAATCATGTCTGCGTTCTAAACCCCCAACTCTTTCATTTATTAGCTCTATACTCTTTTGCTGCGAGGTCAACTCATTCATTAAATCAGTCAGGGTAGGGGAACTAGTAGAAAGAAGGTCATAACTAGTAGAGTGGATATCTCTACTTGTAGAAGGTTCTTGACTCCTACTCTCAGTTCTCAAATTTTCATGGGATCTATATGTCTTTAAATTAGATTTACTAATGGGTTTCATAGGGTAAACCCATTCCTCACCATCTCCAGCTTCCACTCCAGAAAGTTGGCAAAGTGCATAAATGATGTCAGGATGTCCCAGACCTCCACTTGTTTCACTCCTTATCGTGGTCCATATATTCTTAAAAATAATTCTCCCCACACTTATATTTCTATTATTCTGAATATAGAAATTCAGAATAGCTCTATCTCTTGTTACTTCACTAAAACAGAGTAGAGGAAATAAAATAGTGTCATGTTTTAGATGTGGCATTCAACATGGAAGGAGAAAAATTTACCCGTTCTCATTGTTTTATAGCCCATGTCCCCTTCCCATCAGTGAGAAAGTTGATCACATCGTTCAGCGGGCCTTTCATTGTACTGAAGGTTTCATAATGGAAATTATAGGAGTCTGGGACTTCATAAAAGGAGTTAAGGCGGGCGGCACTAAATTCAACAGAAAATCCCCGCACTTGAATGTGTTCGTCCTCAGAATAGAACACATTGGCATAAAATTCTTTCACAATATTAGCAGCAGCCTTATTGGGGGTATAATAGAAGTTTTCCCACCTTCGCTCGGTATAACTCGTTCAATTTCTCCTCCCGGACTTTTAAAAACTCAATCTTGTATACATTTCTTCCCTTCAAATATTGAAGTAAACCTCGATTGAGCCTTCACATTGATAAAGTGAAACTCGTCAAACTCAAGTCGCCTCTTTTGTCGCGGAGCCATTTCAATCTAATCTAAATTATAGAAAAATTCTAAAATATACTTCAAATATGCAAATAATGGCTTCTAAGAGTTCAAAACTAAATTCNTGTTCTCATTGTTTTATAGTCCATGTCCCCTTCCCATCACTGAGAAAGTTGATCACATCGTTTAGCGGGCCTTTCATTATACTGAAGGTTTCATAATGGAAATTATAGGAGTCTGGGACTTCATAAAAGGAGTTAATGCGGGCGGCACTAAATTCAACAGAAAATCCCCACACTTGAATGTTTTTGTCCTCAAAATAGAACACATTGGCATAAAATTCTTTCACAATATTAACAGCAGCCTTATTGGTGGTATAATAGAAGTTTTCCCACCTTCGCTCGGTAATAAATCGTTCAATTTCTCCTCCCGGACTTTTAAAAACTCAATCTTGTATACATTTCTTCCCTTCAAATATTGAAGTAAACCTCGATTGAGCCTTCACATTGATAAAGTGAAACTCGTCAAACTCAAGTCGCCTCTTTTGTCGCGGAGCCATTTCAATCTGATCAAAATTATAGAAAAATTCTAAAATATATTTCAAATATGCAAATAATGGCTTCAAAGAGTTCAAAACTAAATTCCATGAATTTATTCACAATATTTTCTTCACATTCTCAAATTTTTCGAATCTTCTCAATGTGAAAGAAATTCATAGTGAAAATCAAATATTTTTAGTTTGGAGTGAAGCTCTTACCAAGAGATGATCAAATCTGGTGTCAAAATGTTTTGAAATTGCCCACAAATTGAAGATCTTAAAGCCCTAGATCAAAATTTTCATTTTTAAGAGGAAGGGGATGATGAATAGTGGCGGTTGACTGGTCAAAATCACGATTAAAGGTGTTTTTTCAGGATTTCACCGTCAGCAGGGCCTTCGGCACCATCAGCGAGCTCTATTGACTTAATATCCTAAGTCTTGAGAAAAGTCCGTCGTCGACGGTGTCGAGGGCGCTGTTGGCGAGCTCTATTGAATTGGTTCAATTTTCATATTTTTTGCGATTTTGATCAATTTCAAGCCTCAACGACATCCGTTCAATCATTCTAGACATAATTTTTAAGTGATTAAATGNAGATTTCACCGTCAGCGGGGCCTTCGGCACCATCAACGTGCTCTATTGAATTAATATCCTAAGTCTTGAAAAAAGTCCGTCGTCGACGGTGTCGAGGGCGCAGTTGGCGAGCTCTATTGAATTAGTTCAATTTCCATATTTTTTGTGATTTTGATCAATTTCAAGCCTCAACGACATCCGTTCAATCATTCTAGACATAATTTTTAAGTGATTAAATGATGTACCAACACAAATAAATATTCACAACACAAAACATCACAATTATGATTCAATTTCAAGGGTTACAATACACATTACATGACACACATAAGTTTGGTATTTTCTCAATCTTGATACATCAATTCAGCATCGCAATCCAAGCCACAACACTCTAAACGCTGAAAACAAACATCTTATGCTCAATCTCAACTATACTGAGATCTAAAAGCAAAATTCAAAAGCAAAGCAAACACAAAGTTCAAATCAAATTACACACATAGACATACAGGTAGCAAGATAAATCTACTACTCTTTTGATTTAGTGCTTGATTCTCCTCTGAGATCACCCATTGATTGCACATGAACGAAGAGGTTATACAAGGGTCGGTATGGAAATTCTTCAATAAAGTCCTCTTTTATCAATTTCATCTTTCTCATCAATCGTATCAAACTATCTTTGATATATCCATAGTGAGCAAATTGTTCTTTGATCCTCCAGTCTAGATGATCGAAAAAATCAGAGATATTTTTAATTGCATTCATAACATTTTGTACCTCTTTCTCTAATTTCTTGATTCTGCGCAGGATCACTTGTGTCTTGTCCTAAACTAAAGGTTGAATAGGCAGTGAATTCTAAGATGATTGATCCACCATAATATTCATATCATTTTCATCTTCATTGGCTGGGAGTCTCTCAGTTGGGTCCAAAGGCTTCCAAGGTAGAAGTACATTTTCCTAATTCTCACAAGATACTTGGAACTGATTGCAAAGTAAGAAAATTGTTGAAGGATGTCCAAGCCCATAAGTTGATCCATGAACGATCAGGCTAAAAAAGGCTTCACAATTATCGATCCAATATCAATCGACGGTCCCATTTGGATGTAGTAATTCAGAATATAGCACTTTCCTTAGAAACTTTACTGATCCTCATCGTCGGTAACATTTTTGTAGAAATGAAGAAGTGTCAGTGTTTCAAAACGGGGTTTGGAAGTGTCACAGAAAAACTAACAAACCTATTTTCTCTCATTTCCCAGTCTTCAGTTTCATACGTTAAATATTGGTAGATTTCATTCATCAGGTTTCTTGTCGATACAAAGTTGGAATAATGGCAGACAAGAACATTCTCGATCATATATAACTCATTGATCCATGCAGGAGTAAATGTTATCCATCCACCTCGCACATAGACAACTCCTTCGTTGATTCCATGCAAATTATCATAAAATTCTTTCACCACAGGAACAACTACGATGGTTGTAGTGTAGCACAACACTTCCCATCTTTGTCGCACAATCATCTCTTCAATTGCCATTGAAGGATTATTCAATCCTCGATTCATGAATCCTCTTTTCTTGATTAATCTTTTCTTTGTCAGCACTTTGTTAAAGATTCACTGTGCCTCAGCACTAATAAACTGTCTCCGGTTGAACACTCGCAATCTATGGTTTTTAGGGGAATTGGACATCATAAGGATGAGTTTGGTGGAGTTTCACTTTGCTTTTGGGGAAATATGAACTTAGGAATCAAATTTTTAAGTTTAAAAGGAGTAACTCTCGCCTAAAACTACCAAAAACTATCCATTTGAACTCCAGAAACCGTCATCCTGCCGATCTCGCCATCGACGTCATCAAGGGCGCCTTCAGCAAGACTTTAGAATTTATTACCTGGAGTCTGGAGAAAAACCCCCTATTGGCAGCGTCGATGGCACCGTCAGCACCCAAAGCAAAAATTGCACAGTTTCGCTCTCGTCCGAATGCGTTCCAATTTTTTTTATGATCCAATTTTTATGATGATTCAAGGGTAAATATGAGTAGTAGAGTTCAATACTACCACAAAATAAAGATAATTTCAAATAAAAACTACTATATTACAATAAAAACAAAGATAACAATGGGTTGCCTCCCATAAAATGCTTGGTTTAACGTCGTCAGCCCGACCTATTCAGGTATTATTCAGGTTGACTGATCAATAAAACCTCTTTAAAATTTGGTCTTTTACCCTCAAAATATGGTTTTAATCAGTGTCTATTTACCTTAAATCTATTCCCAGTCTTTTCATCTTCAATTTCAACAGCTCCATAAGTATAAACTTGAGTCACAGTAAAGGGACCTAACCAACGAGACTTCAATTTCCCAAGAAATAACTTCAGCCTTATATTGTAAAGCAAAACTTCTTATCTTGGTTCAAAGTTCTTCTAGTTAATCTTTCGATCATGCCATAACTTTACTTTCTCCTTATAAATTATGTCGTTATCATAAGATTCATTTCTTAATTCTTCCAATTCATTCAATTGTAACAATCTCTTCCTTATAAATTCTATCGTTATCATAAGACTCATTTCTTAATTCTTCCAATTCATTTAATTGTAACAATCTCTTCTTACATCATCTTTCAAATTATAATTGAATTCCTTAATTGTCCAATATGCTTTGTGCTCCAATTCTACTGGTAAGTGACAAGTCTTTTCAAAAAACAGCCTTTAAGGAGACAATCCAATAGGAGTTTTATAAGCAGTCTTGTAAGCCCATAATGCAATATCCAGCCTAATAGACCAATCGACTCTACTAGACTTTATAGTCTTCTCAAGTATTTGTTTAATCTCTCTATTAGAAACTTTAGCTAACCCACCGATTTGAGGGTGATAGGCAGTAGAGATTCTATGAATGATATTAAACTTTTTTGTCAAACTCTGAATATATTTATTCCTAAAATGGGATCCTCCGTTAGTGATAATCATTCTCGACATTTCGTATCTAGTGAAGATATTTTTCATTAAAAATTTTGGAACACTTTTAGCGTCACAACGAGGTAAAGCTTGTGCTTCAATCCACTTTGAAACGTAGTCTACTGCAATTAATATGTATAAGTTCCCAGATGAAGGAATAAATGGTCCCATGAAATCTAATCCACAAACATCAAAGATCTCAACTTCTAACATGAAATTCAGAGGCATTTCATTTCTTCAAGATATATTGTCTACTCCTTGGCATCGATCACAAGTTTTTATGTATCTGTAAACATCTCTAACGAGAGTACGCCAACAGAATCTAGCTTATAAAATTTTATAAGCAGTTTTATCAATCCCAAAATGTCATCCAAATTCAGAATCATGTCATTTCTGAATGATTAGCTCAGTTTCTTCATAAGGTACAAATCTTCTCATAATAAGATCCTTACATTATTTATATAAATTAGGTTCATCCCAAAAATATGCTTTTGCGACATGAATGAATTTCCTTTGTTGTTGTAGTGTCTGCATCTCAAAAATATGCTTTCGCATCATGAATGAATTTTCTTTGTTGTTGCAATGTCAGCATAGGTGGACATCATGAATGAATTTTCTTTGTTGTTGCAGTGTCAGCATAGGTGGCAAAATATCACTTACATAATATCAGCATACCACGGTATTTTCCACTAATTAATATTATAAAGTTATTCATCAGGAAAACTGTCTATAATTTCATTTTTGGTGTCAAATAATTCATGTTTTTCTAATCTCGACAAAGGATCAGCAATTTGATTATCATTTCCCTTTCTATCAATAACCACAAGATCAAATTCTTGCATTAAAAGTATCCATCTAATTAACATTGGTTTGACATCCTTCTTTTGCATTAGATATTTAATAGCAGAGTGATCAGTGGGCACAACAACATCCTTCTTTTGTATCAGATATTTAATAGCAGAGTGATCAATGTGCACAGCACATTTAGTCCCAATTAAATAAGATCTAAATTTGTCTAAAGCGTACACAATAGCCAGTAACTCTTTTTTCGTTACAGTATAATTAATTTGTGCATCATTAAGAGTTGTCCTAGCGTAGTATATAACTTTAAGAAAATTTTCATATCTTTGTCTAAGAACAGCTCCAATAGCACAATCATCAGCATCACACATCAGTTCAAATGGTTTCTCCCATTTAGGTGAAACTATAATAGGGTTTGTGATTAGTTTTTCTTTTAATAACTCAAAGTCATTTAAACAGTTTTTAGTAAATTCAAATTTCTTGTCCTTTTCTAAAAGTTGGCATAGAGATTCAGTAATTTTTGAAAAATCTTTGATAAAACGCCTGTAAAAACCAACATGTCTAAGAAAACTCCTAACCTCTCTTACATTAGTAGGATTTAGATATAACTTGAATTTAAAACTTCTAACCCCTCTTACATTAGTAGGAGGTGTTAATTTAGATATAACTTGAATTTTTGGAAGGTCTGCTTCCATACCATCTTCCAAAATTTTATGCCTTAATAAAATTCCTCCTGCAACCATAAATTGACTACTTTCATACCATTTTTTGAAATTTTATGTCCTAACACAATTCCTCCTGCAACCATAAATTGATAGGTTCCATACCATCTTCCAAAATTTTATGCCCTAACACAATTCCTCCTGCAACCATAAATTCATAACCTCTCTTACATTAGTAGGAGGTGTTAGTTTAGATATAACTTGAATTTTTGCAGGGTCTCTAAACCATTTAAGTAATTTTATGCCCTAACACAATTCCTCCTGCAACCATAAAATGGCATTTCTCCCAATTTGGAACTAAATTAGTTTTTTGGCATAGCTCCAAAACTTTTTCAAGATAATTTAAGCATTCGTCAAATGATGTTCCAAATACATAGAAATCATCCATAAATGCTTCCAATCCATCATCAATTAACTTACTAAATATAGACATCATACATCTCTGGAATATTACATGTGCATTACATAATCCAAAAGACATTTTTTGAAAAGCAAAAGTTCTAAAAGGACTAGTAAATGTTGTCTTTTCTTGATCCTCAGGAGCAATAAAAATTTTATGATAACCAGTATATCCATCTAAAAAATAAAAATATTTGTGTCCAACAAGTCTATCTACTATTTGGTCTAAAAATGGTCAAGAGAAGTGATCTTTCCTAGTGCCAGTGTTCAATTTTCTATAATTAATGCAAATACGACACCCAGTAACTTGTCTGATATGTATTAATTCACTATTCTCTTTTATTTCAACAGTCACTCCTTCATTTTTAGGAACACAATGAATTGGACTTACCCAAGCACTATCTGAAATAGGGTATATAATTTCAGTGTCCAACCATATCAAAATTTCTTTTTTAACTACTTCTTTCATCATTGGGTCTAATCTCATTTGTGAATCAACTCTTGGTTTATATTGTTCATCTAATATAATTTTGTGCATACAGATTGAAGGGCAGATTCCCTTAATATCAGCTAAGGTCCAATCAAAAGCTTTCTCATACCTTTTTAATGTATCCAAAATTCTTTTCTCTTGCAAATCATTTAATTCTGAAGATATAATTACATGTAGTGTAGATGAGTTTCCAAGAAACACATACTTCAAGTGGTTAGGAAATATTTTCAACTCAAGTTCAGGTGGTTTTATGATTGACGGAACAAGATTCTTATCAACATTTCCTGTTTTATCCATCATCTCAAATCTTTCTTGAACATAATCTAATTTTCATTTTCTATTTCATCCAAAATAACTTCATCACTATCTTCAAATTATTCTTTCTTTTCAAAATGTTCTTTAAAATGCTCATTCATTAGATGTTCACTAATTTCCATGTGAAAACATTCATTATCTCTTTCAACAACAGGGTATTTCATAGATTTTGCAATGTTAAAAGTCACTTCTTGATCGTTAACTCTCATAATTAATTCTCCCTTTCGAACATCTATCATAACTTTTACAGTAGCTAAAAACAGTCTCCCTAAAATGATAGGTATTTCTTTATCTTCCTCCGTATCTAAAACAATTATGTCCACAGGAAAGATAAATTTATCAACTTTTACTAACACATCTTCTATAACTCCCTTAGGATATGTAACAGAACGATCCGCTAACTGAAGAGTTACAGATGTAGGTGAGACTTCTCCTAATCCTAATCTTTTGAAGATTGATAGAGGCATAAGATTAATGCTGGCTCCCAAATCACATAAAGCTCTTCCATAAATTTTTTCACCGATGTCACACGGTATAGTGAAACTACTTGGATCTTTTAATTTTTTAGGAAACTTTTTTTGAATAATTGTACTGCACTCTTCGCTAAGTGCAATCGTTTCATTATCAGTGAACTTCCTTTTCTTGTTCAAAATATCTTTCATAAATTTCACATAATTGGGCATTTTCTCTTATAAAGGGAATATTTATTGTTAATTTCTTAAGAATTTCTAACAACTTGGAAAATTGTTTATTCTGTTTGTGTTGTTTCAATCTTTGAGGAAACGGTGGTGGAGGTTTCTCTACAGTAATTTTCATTGGTGTAAGTGGATATTCAAAATATGGGTATTCATGATCCTTTTTTTTCCGTATCCACTTTCTCTTTTTCAGTTTCCATTTCTTTCTGCACTCTTGTTTCCAATTCTTTTCCACTTCATAGTTGTATTGCTTTTATTTTTTCTTTTCCTTGATCTTTAGGATTTGGTTCCAAAGTACTAGAAAAAGTTCCTAATGTTCAGTTACTAAGCGCAGTAGCAATATGCCCTAATTGATTTTCAATATTCTTAATAGCAGTTCCTTGATTTTGTAACTAATTTACTTGAATTTGTAATTGATTTCCTTGATTCTATAATTGTTGACCCATGTTTAATATCATCTCTTCCATAGACAACTTCTTTTCCTTAATTTAAGTGTTACTGTTAAATTCTGGAGGATAAGAAGGTCTATAATTAACATTTCCTTGGATGAATTTCCTAATGGGTTCACTGGGTTGTTCGCCCATTGTTGATTTGTAGAAGAATTATATTCCAATTAAAATTTGGATGATTCTTCCAACCTTGGTTAAAATAGTTCGAATAAGGGTTGTTGGGTCTATTATTAATAGCATCTAAAGTCTCATACGAAGGTTGAACATCCACAAATTTTCCAGATGAATTCTCTTCCATCATAGTAGGTGATGGAAAATAATTCATTCCATAATGATCTAATTTCTTGGATATTGCAGCAATCTGCGAAGCTAACATAGATATTGCATCAAAATCATGGATACTAGCTACTCTTTTAGAATTTACCTTTTAGAGGGCCATTGAAAATTGTTGCTAGTCATCTCTTCTATTAACGAATAAGCCTCATCAAAAGGTTTTGACATTAAAGAACCACCAGCAGCAGCATCTATAATCGATCTAAGTGATCCCACTAATCCATTATAAAAAGTTTGAATTATCAACTATTGGTAACGAATGATGAGGGCACATTTTAAGAAGATCTTTAAATCTCTTCCAAGCTTCATATATCGATCAATCTGACAAAATGATGTTATGTCATTTTTAAGTTTAGCAGTTTTTTATGGAGGGAAATATTTGGATAGAAATTCTATGAAAGTTCTCCCCAAGTTCTAATAGATCCTGGTGCTAATGAATTTTACCACACCTTAGCCTTATCCCTAAGTGAAAAAGGAAAAAGTCTAAGCCTAACAGTATTGTTCGAATATCTGTCATATTTAAAGGTAGCATAAAGTTCTAAAAAACTAGCGATGTGTAAATTACGATCTTCATTTGGTGTACCTTCGAATTGATTGTTTTGTACCATTTTGATAATAGCAGGTTTAAGCTCAAATGAATTAGCAGCTACATGAGGACTTTGGACAGATAAGTGAATTTGATCTGCTGTAGGATTTGCATAATTTTGTAGAGGTCTAGGTTGGTGTTCGTNTACATCTTAGCCTTATCCTTAAGTGGAAAAGGAAAAAGTCTAAGTCTAACAGTATTGTTCGAATATCTGTCATATTTAAAGGTAGCATAAAGTTCTAAAAAACTAGCGATGTGTAAATTACGATCTTCCTTTGGTGTACCTTCGAATTGATTGTTTTGTACCATTTTGATAATAGCAGATTTAAGCTTAAATGAATTAGAAGCTACATGAGGATTTTGGACAGATAAGTGAATTTGATCTGCTGTAGGATTTGCATAATTTTGTAGAGGTCTAGGTTGGTGTTCGTTCTATATTCCTTGATTGTTTACATTGTTTTTCATTGTGTCAGAATTTCTAGGTTCTCTTCTTAGTTTTCTAATTTTTTTAATAGTGTGTTCTAATTCCAAATCGTAGGGTATAAGATTTTTAGGTCCAAATTTACGCATACAATTGAAATTAGTACACAGAAAAATAGTTAACTAAATATGAAAGTAAGTTGCAATTCTAGTAAAAATTTTCTAATAGTCCTAATTTGTTCGTTACTCTAATTATGATTCTTGTTTACTCCCAGGCAACGGCGCCAAAAACTTGACAGTGACTTTATATATGCTTAAAAATACAAGTATTTAATATTGCTNAAAAATAAGTTGCAATTCTAGTAAAAATTTTCTAATAGTCCTAATTTTTTCGTTACTCTAATTATGATTCTTGTTTACTCCCAGGCAACGGCGCCAAAAACTTGACAGCGACTTTATATATGCTTAAAAATACAAGTATTTAANCAAGTATAAGTATCGTTCAAGTAACACAAGGCTCTGATGGAGTCCTAGCTATCGATCCCATAGGGAGTAATATTAGAGGCTATAAACTAAGATTTTAGAAAATCAATACTTAATCACAACAATATAATTCAAATTGCTTATCTGTACTAATAAGCAATTGAAATAAATATGTAATTTTAACAACTCTTAAATAACTAATTATACTAATAAGGTTTTTAATGTGATATTCAATCAATTGAAATAAATATGTAATTTTAATAAATCTTAAATAACTAATCATACTAATAAAGTTTTTTAAATATGTAATTTTAATAAATCTTATATAAATAATTCTACTAATAAAGTTTCTAATGTGAAATTCAATTTATAAGAAAGCATCATTCTCCTTGTCAAGAAATTAAAGTGAATGGATAAAGTGAATCAATTAAATTTGGATTGTGCCAAATAGAAGCATACCTATTCTTTCCCCTTTGGTCCAGGAATAAAAAACGTTGACTAATCCTATGCTTGGTTACTGAATCTACGGCTAGGCTGAGAGGATTACCCACGTTCCCCTCGCTTGAGGGCTGACATCTACACTTCAGCACCCAAACGATAGGACCAAATTGGGAATTTTAGTCTGTCACTCTAAAATCTCTAATTCTACGCCCGATAATTTTATTTTCCTATTTATTTGCACCCAACTACCAAGGGCTTTGACCTCCCTAAATATTGGATGTAATCTTCACTTTAGTTATAAAACTCAACATAACTTAATAAATCAATTGGTCAGATTGAATGTAAATTAAGATCGAAGTGAAAAGATGATCACAACTTCTTTAACATTTTCATGGCTCAACCAATCCAAATGACCATTTCACAAAATCTCAAGACAAGGAGAATGACAGAGAAAACTACTTAGAACTCATGGGAAGATACAACAAAACTAAGAATTTATATATGAAAGCAAAATCATACAAACTACAACAAGTAAATAACGCTTATCTCTAATTTCTCCCCAAGAAAAGTCCTCGACGTTCCTCTGAATCTCTTCCTTTCTTTATAGCACACTAAATTCTTCTTCAAAGCAGCAAGGAGGAAGTAATCTCTCCCTTTCCCTCCACTCTTACAATCTCTCAAAGAATTCCGCACAATCTAACTCTCTACACACTACTGGAACTCTTGGCCGTTGTTCGAACCTTCTAACTCCCCTTCAATTGTCGGTCAAAATCTTCTTTTAAAGTTGTAGAAGAGTTTTCCCAAGAGTTGCCTAAGCATCCCTCCAAAAATCATCAACATTCAATGCATCTGTTAAGATAACCGTCGATGTCGCTGTCAACGGGCTCGAGGGTGCCGTCGGCGGGCCTTCTAAATTATTTGGTTAGAGTCTAGGGAAAATCTCGTCGTCGGCGTCGTTGGGCTTGCCGTCGGTGCCCTAGTTCAATTCTTTATATTTTGGTCCTTTTCACTCCAAGTTCGCTCATTTTTGCATCTTTTTGCTCCAATGACCATAATTCATCATACCTACAATAAAACAGCAAAAATACCTTTCTTTAAAGTGCAATATCATTAAAATTAGTGTAAAATACGTATGAAAATCTCAACATATTTTCCTTTGGTCAATAGGCTTACTAATCATCCCTATTTTTGCTTGTTAGATGGATATTTTAGGTATCATCAAATACTTATAGCACTAGAGGATCAAGGGAAAACAACACTCTCAAGTCCTTAAACTTTTTCTTTTTATATAATATTTTTTAGGTTATGTAATGTACCAGCAACATTTCAATGGTGTATGTTGTCAATTTTTAGCGACTTAAATGAGAAAGGGATAGAAATGCTCATGTATGATTTCTCAGTGTTCGATCCTACATTTGACACTTGTCTAGATCATCTTGCAAAGGTGCTAAAATGCTGTGAAAATTATAACCTTATTTTTAAATGGGAGAAATATCATTTATGGTCTCACAAGGAATTGTGCTAGGACTCAAATATCAAAAAAAGGGGATTAAAGTAGACATAGTAAAAGTACAAGCTATTGAAAAAATGTCACCATTCACTAATGTGAGGGGAGCTCGATGTTTTCTTGAACTTGTTGGATTTTATAGATGATATATAAAATATTTTTCTAAATCACCAAACCTCTATGACATCTCTTAAGAAGAGATGTCCTATTCAACTTTGACCAAGAATGCTTAAAAGCATTTAACACTCTAAAAGAGAAGTTAGTCACTACTCCTATCGTTGTCTCACCCAATTGGGGGAACTAATTTGAACTAATGTATGCGCAAGTGACTATGTTATTGGAGTAGTTTTAGGATAAGAAAAAGATAAGGTATTTAAGGCTATATATTATGCCAGCAAGACTCTTAATAAATTTCAAATTAATTACACTATTACTAAAAGGAGCTTTTAGCAATAGTATACGCTTTTGATAAATTTAGATCTTATCTAATTTGAATTAAATGGAATGTGTACACTGACCTTTCTGCTATTAGATATTTTATGTCAAAAAAAGATGGCATGCCTAAATTAATTAGATGGGTTCTTTTAATGCAAGTAATTAGTACAGAAAGGCTCTGAAAGTCAAATAGTTGATCATTTATCCCAACTTAATCATGAAGATTCTTGTGCTTATGAAGAAGATATAAATGAGAAGTTTCATGATTAGCATCATTTTCTTATTAATGAATTGCATAATCCATGGTATGTTGACATAGTTAATTATATAGTTAGCAAATATTATACCATATGGTCTGTCATACCATCAAAACAAAAGTTAGTCCACGATACCAAATAATACTTTTAGGATGAACTTTATTTATATAGAAAATACAATGATCAAGTGATGGGGAGGTGCATACCAATAAACGAAACCCTAGAAATTATTCTGAAGTGTCATGATGCTGAATTTTAGGGAAATTTTGGAGTTTACAAAACTACATCTAATTCCTTACAAACTAGATTTCACTAACCTACTTTATTTAAGGATGTGAAAATATATATCAATTTTTGTGATCAATGCTAGAGAGTAGGTAACTTTTCTAAGTGTGATGAATTGCCCCTAAATTTTACTTTGGAGATTGAAATCCTTGATGTTCGGGGTTTATATTTTATGGGACCCTTTGTACCTTCATTTGGTAATACATATATTCTGATAGTTGTGAACTATATCTCAAAATAGATTAAGGCAGTGCCTCTACCAAATTATGATGCTCAAAGAGTTGCTAAATTTTTAAGGAAAAATATTTTTAGTAGATTTGGGATGCAGAGTGATTATTGAGGAGGCCACTTTATAAACAAAAAAAATTGAGGCATTGGTTACTAAATATGGAATTAAACATTAGATTATCACATCATATCATCCCCAAACTAGTGGAGTAGTGGAAGTGTCTAATCATGAGACTAAGAGGATCATAGAAAAAAATTGTCAAACCTAATAGGAAATGTTGGTCTTTGAAATTAGATGATGCATTATGGGCTTACAATAATGCATATAAAACATTTATAGGAATGTCACCATATAGAATCATATTTGGCAAAGCTTGTCACTTACCAGTGAAATTAGAACATAAAGCTTATTAGGTTGTTAATGAGTTCAATTATAACATGAAGGAATTTGGTGAGAAGATACTACTTATTTTGATTCTAAATATTACATGAGATGACCCAAAATTAAAATCTCATTTACCAGTGGTAACCCATGTTGTGGGGTTTGATTATGTTTGATGTTTTTGTTATGTGGTTTGCTTGAATTTGGATGTTAAAGTTTGTGTTTGTGTGTTTTAATTAAGATTTTGTGATGTGAGATAGTCTTCTCATTGTGACTAGACTTTAGTAAGATTGTTAGATGTAGTAGGAACAATGTTATCATCTATACCCTAGTTCTCAATCGAGCATAGCCTTTTCTAGAGTCATGTTGAATTTAGCCATAAAACGGGTCCATCTCACTTCCTTACTTCCTATTTATGACCTAGTTTTTAGTTTTAATGATTCAACTTACCAACGATGAGAGGGGGCTAGAGGATGCTTCTTTTTGTTGAACTAATATAGACACATATTTTATTGGGCAAGGTGGCACTTAAGACTCACAATACATTAGCCAATCATAACAATATATATATTACTTAGTCTAGAAGGTTATCCTTACAATTATATGTAAAGCACCCGTTAGTCAATTGAAGGAGATCCTATTGGAAATTAGGTGTTAGAGAATGGAGATGTGATGAGAAGAGGGATGAGTAACCCTCATTTATCACCAATGTATGATTTTGTGTTTGAACAAGTTTAGTGTGCTTTAAGACTTGGGGAGGAGCAAATATTTCAAATTATATGATCGGGACCAAATTCAAGGCTTTCACATCTGAGTTAGTGGCTCTGAATAAAAAGATTAAAAAATCATATTGGTGACTAGGCGTCAGACTATTAGGGCGCCAAGGTCTTAGATCGAAGGAGAAAGGCTTTGGTGCCATTATTGCGAAACTTATGTGCAACTCATACCTGAGTCATAAATCACCTAAATTTGCCCAATTTAGGTCATTTTCTAGGCTCCTCCTCCCCAACTCTCCTTCGACGATAGAAAGATGATACTTAGGGCTTCCCATATTCTTTATTTAAATTTGATGTGTGAAGTCTTAGAGTGTAGAGATCATCTAAATAAGATAAATTTCACCTTTTAAATTTTGTTTTTTTTCTTCATCCAAGAATTTGTCGAATTTTTTGGTGATTTAGAGATTTCTTGGGGAGTGCTTGATTTAGCCCCATAATATTCATATTGTGTGCATCCACAATCACTTTCTACCTCATTTCTATGTTACTCCATCATCTCTACTCATTCATGGCTCTTAAGGCTAAAGGCAGCAAAGGTAGTTTTTCATTTAACATAAATAAATTGGTAAGCTACAAAGCTCAGGAGTGTTACAATGATCATCTGGTGCTGAAGAAGTTGATTGTTCAATGAGAATTTCTTAGACCCGGAGGAGCAGTGGAGAGTATGATTGTAAGCTGAACATGGGAGGCTTTCTGCTACACCACTTGTGTAGCTATTGTTCCTGGAGTTCAGGAATTTTATGCCAACCTCCGTGAGGGTTCTACAGATTCTATATATGTAAGGGAGAAGCGAGTAGGTATCTCCCCTTCATGCAACAGTGCTTTGTTTTCATTGTGAGATATCCCAGAGAGTTACTACTCTAACTTGGTCCCTTCTGATACTGATCTCAATAAAAACATCAATTTCTTAACTAGTGGGAGAGGGACTTGGAAGGTGATGAAGGACCATAACATTAATTTTTCTTCATCAAAACTTAACGTACTTTCTTAGGCTTGGCATTATTTTATTTCTGCCAAGATCTTACCTTCAACTAATTTGAGTGAGATGACATGTGAGAGAGTTGCTCTCAATTTCTGCATTGAAACCATGAAGTCCATTGATATTGGGAGCTTTGATTTATTACTCTATTTTTAATGCTACAAAGCGAGGATCTACTTTAGATTTGGACACCCTTCCACTATTTTTTCTCCTTGTCAACAATCAGGTGTCACTTTGAAGGGGTGGAAGCAGTTGATTCATGCTTTGAAGCCCATTTCTAAAGCCAATGTGATGTGATATAATAAGCACACCATATTTGAGCCAAAAGCAAGTTCTTCTCTGCCTTCCCCTAGCAGCCATCATCTTCCTATTCACAAACTCGACCCTCCACTAGTATGGCCTCTGTGTCAGTTACGATGAAGATTATAAAGGAAGGCATATCCTCCATTCAAGCTTCAATTTATGATCTTTCTAATAATATGACATATCCTGATTGGTAAAATAAGTGCCAATTTGATTTTTATGCCAGTGCCCATGCTTCTCAGTTCGAAATGTACCAGAGGAACTAGTGGATTTATGGGGACAACTCAGTGAAGTTCCCAACTTATCCTCCGTACCAGCTATACGAGCAGAGCCAGCCAATGGGATAAGATTCATAGGATGAGGAATCTAAGGAGTAAGAAGCCGACGATGATGATGTTGAAGAGGAGGAGGAGGAGGATTGATTTTTTTTTTAAGTTTTCTTATTGTTATGTCGATGGTTGTGGTGTACTTTTTTTGGTTTTTTGTTACTATTTCTGTTTTACTCTCTATCTCGGTTTATATTTTGTTATTGTGAGCTCATTTCTATAGATCTTTGGAGATATTTAGACTTTTTTTTTTTGTAAATTTATTTCACGCTTGTTAGCTTTGATATAATTCCTATTGCATATATGTGTATTGTGCTTAAAATTGATAATTCTACGATAGACACATNACATTTTCCTATTAATGAATTGCATAATCCATTGTATGTTGACATAGTTAATTATATAGTTAGCAATATTATACCATATGGTCTGTCATACCATCAAAATAAAAGTTAGTCCACGATACCAAATAATATTCTTAGGATGAACTTTATTTATATAGAAAATACAATGATCAAGTGATGGGGAGGTGTATACCAATAAACAAAACCCTTGAAATTATTCTGAAGTGTCATGATGCTGAATTTAAGGGAAATTTTGGAGTTTACAAAACTACATCTAATTCCTTACAAACTAGATTTCACTAACCTACTTTATTTAAGGATGTGAAAACATATATCAATTTTTGTGATCAATGCTAGAGAGTAGGTAACTTTTCTAAGTGTGATGAATTGCCCCTAAATTTNTTATTAATGAATTGCATAATCCATGGTATGTTGACATAGTTAATTATATAGTTAGCAAATATTATACCATATGGTCTGTCATACCATCAAAACAAAAGTTAGTCCACGATACCAAATAATACTTTTAGGATGAACTTTATTTATATAGAAAATACAATGATCAAGTGATGGGGAGGTGCATACCAATAAACGAAACCCTAGAAATTATTCTGAAGTGTCATGATGCTGAATTTTAGGGAAATTTTGGAGTTTACAAAACTACATCTACTTCCTTACAAACTAGATTTCACTAACCTACTTTATTTAAGGATGTGAAAATATATATCAATTTTTGTGATCAATGCTAGAGAGTAGGTAACTTTTCTAAGTGTGATGAATTGCCCCTAAATTTTACTTTGGAGATTGAAATCCTTGATGTTCGGGGTTTATATTTTATGGGACCCTTTGTACCTTCATTTGGTAATACATATATTCTGATAGTTGTGAACTATATCTCAAAATAGATTAAGGCAGTGCCTCTACCAAATTATGATGCTCAAAGAGTTGCTAAATTTTTAAGGAAAAATATTTTTAGTAGATTTGGGATGCAGAGTGATTATTGAGGAGGCCACTTTATAAACAAAAAAAATTGAGGCATTGGTTACTAAATATGGAATTAAACATTAGATTATCACATCATATCATCCCCAAACTAGTGGAGTAGTGGAAGTGTCTAATCATGAGACTAAGAGGATCATAGAAAAAAATTGTCAAACCTAATAGGAAATGTTGGTCTTTGAAATTAGATGATGCATTATGGGCTTACAATAATGCATATAAAACATTTATAGGAATGTCACCATATAGAATCATATTTGGCAAAGCTTGTCACTTACCAGTGAAATTAGAACATAAAGCTTATTAGGTTGTTAATGAGTTCAATTATAACATGAAGGAATTTGGTGAGAAGATACTACTTATTTTGATTCTAAATATTACATGAGATGACCCAAAATTAAAATCTCATTTACCAGTGGTAACCCATGTTGTGGGGTTTGATTATGTTTGATGTTTTTGTTATGTGGTTTGCTTGAATTTGGATGTTAAAGTTTGTGTTTGTGTGTTTTAATTAAGATTTTGTGATGTGAGATAGTCTTCTCATTGTGACTAGACTTTAGTAAGATTGTTAGATGTAGTAGGAACAATGTTATCATCTATACCCTAGTTCTCAATCGAGCATAGCCTTTTCTAGAGTCATGTTGAATTTAGCCATAAAACGGGTCCATCTCACTTCTTTACTTCCTATTTATGACCTAGTTTTTAGTTTTAATGATTCAACTTACCAACGATGAGAGGGGGCTAGAGGATGCTCCTTTTTGTTGAACTAATATAGACACATATTTTATTGGGCAAGGTGGCACTTAAGACTCACAATACATTAGCCAATCATAACAATATATATATTACTTAGTCTAGAAGGTTATCCTTACAATTATATGTAAAGCACCCGTTAGTCAATTGAAGGAGATCCTATTGGAAATTAGGTGTTAGAGAATGGAGATGTGATGAGAAGAGGGATGAGTAACCCTCATTTATCACCAATGTATGATTTTGTGTTTGAACAAGTTTAGTGTGCTTTAAGACTTGGGGAGGAGCAAATATTTCAAATTATATGATCGGGACCAAATTCAAGGCTTTCACATCTGAGTTAGTGGCTCTGAATAAAAAGATTAAAAAATCATATTGGTGACTAGGCGTGAGACTATTAGGGCGCCAAGGTCTTAGATAGAAGGAGAAAGGCTTTGGTGCCATTATTGCGACACTTATGTGCAACTCATACCTGAGTGATAAATCACCTAAATTTGCCCAATTTAGGTCATTTTCTAGGCTCCTCCTGCCCAGCTCTCCTTCGATGATAGAGAGATGATACTTAGGGCTTCCCATATTCTTTATTTAAATTTGATGTGTGAAGCCTTAGAGTGTAGAGATCATCTAAATAAGATAAATTTCACCTTTTAAATTTTGTTTTTTCTTCTTCATCCAAGAATTTGTCGAATTTTTTGGTGGTTTAGAGATTTCTTGGGGAGTGCTTGATTTAGCCCCATAATATTCATATTGTGTGCATCCACAATCACTTTCTACCTCATTTCTATGTTACTCCATCGACTCTACTCATTCATGGCTCTTAAGTCTAAAGGCAGCAAAGGTAGTTTTTCATTTAACAAAAATAAATTTGTAAGCTACAAAGCTCAGAAGCGTTACAATGATCATCTGGTGTTGAAGAAGTTGATTGTTCAATGAGAATTTCTTAGACCCGGAGGAGCAGTGGAGAGTATGATTGTAAGCTGAACATGGGAGGCTTTCTGCTACACCACTTGTGTAGCTATGGTTCCTGGAGTTTAGGAATTTTATGCCAACCTCCGTGAGGGTTCTACAGATTCTATATATGTGAGTGACAAGCGAGTAGCTATCTCCCCTTCATGCAACAGTGCTTTGTTTTCATTGTGAGATATCCCAGAGAGTTACTACTCTAACTTGGTCCCTTCTGATACTGATCTCAATAAAAACATCAATTTCTTAACTAGTGGGAGAGGGACTTGGAAGGTGATGAAGGACCATAACATTAATTTTTTATCATCAAAACTTAACGTACTTTCTTAGGCTTGGCATTATTTTATTTCTGCCAAGATCTTACCTTCAACTAATCTGAGTGAGATGACATGTGAGAGAGTTGCTCTCAATTTCTACATTAAAACCATGAAGTTCATTGATATTGGGAGCTTTGATTTATTACTCTATTTTTAATTCTACAAAGCGAGGATCTACTTTAGATTTGGACACCCTTCCACTATTTTTTCTCCTTGTCAACAATCAGGTGTCACTTTGAAGGGGTGGAAGCAGTTAATTCATGCTTTGAAGCCCATTTCTAAAGCCAATGTGATGTGATATAATAAGCACACCATATTTGAGCCAAAAGCAAGTTCTTCTCTACCTTCCCCTAGCAGCCATCATCTTCCTATTCACAGACTCGACCCTCCACTAGTATGGCCTCTATGTCAGTTAGGATGAAGATTATAAAGGAAGGCATATCCTCCATTCAAGCTTCAATTTATGATCTTTATAATATTACGACATATCCTGATTGGTAAAATAAGTGCCAATTTGATTTTTATGCCAGTGCCCATGCTTCTCAGTTCAAAATGTACCAGAGGAACTAGTGGATTTATGGGGACAACTCAGTGAAGTTCCCAACTTATCCTCCGTACCAGCTATACGAGCAGAGCCAGCCAATGGGATAAGATTCATAGGATGAGGAATCTAAGGAGTAAGAAGCCGACGATGATGATGTTGAAGAGGAGGAGGAGGAGGATTGATTTTTTTTTTAAGTTTTCTTATTGTTATGTCGATGGTTGTGGTGTACTTTTTTTGGTTTTTTGTTACTATTTCTGTTTTACTCTCTATCTCGGTTTATATTTTGTTATTGTGAGCTCATTTCTATAGATCTTTGGAGATATTTAGACTTTTTTTTTTTGTAAATTTATTTCACGCTTGTTAGCTTTGATATAATTCCTATTGCATATATGTGTATTGTGCTTAAAATTGATAATTCTACGATAGACACATGATGTACAAAGTATGCTTGTGAAAATTTTCCTTCCTTACATTCATTCTTCCTATCCTGACATATGATAAAAATTAAGTTTGGGTGGGGTAGGGGGAGAAAAGTTATTTTAGAAGCTTAAAGTTATTTGTTCTCAATAACATATATTTAAAATGTTATACTTTTAAATTTGAGGAGTGTTGACTTAATTTAAAATTACTACAATTTTTAAGAAAGGAAAAAACATAGTCAATTTATTTTAAATTTAAGGTAAATAAAACTAGACTATAGTTAAGATAACTTGTAATTTAATAAGTAGAAAGAATTAATAGATTATTTCTTTCTGAAATGATTTGTATTTATGAAATTAGATTTTCTTAAATATATAATTATTAAGAATTGAGTCTCTATTAAATCTCTATTTTTGAACAGTTTTTATTAATTTTTCATAAGTCTACAAAGTGAAGGATTGTGGTAGTTTTCACTTTAAGAAGGTAATAGTGGAATTCAAAATTATTATAAGGGGCATTCAAATATAGTAAGCCTCCTTAAGTTATGCTAGGGATTAAAATATACAACTTAAAACAAGTAGAAAAAAAGAAGAAAAAGAAAATAAAAATAAAGAGAAAGGATGAAATTATTGAAGAAGAAGAAGCTTGAGGAGAAGTCTTATCAAAAACTGGTTTCACTAATCCATATTTGGAATTGAAGCCTTACTTCCTTCCTAAATTGCTTGTATTTGTGTTGCGCTAGTAACTCTTTTTAAATAGAGAAATTAAATTCTATCTTTTCTATCATCTAAGGTACTATAACTAAAAAGTATTAATTACTTTTTTAAATTAAATAAGATATCATGTTTTCTTGGTTGAATGAAAGTTTCTTATACTCTAGGACTAGGCTTATTTAATAAATTTAACTTAAATATATACTATGAATTTCTTGAAAAAAATTTGTTGATATTGTTAAAGAAACCCACTCCCTCACATTAAATTACTTTGATATTTTAACTCTAACATTACTTGAGGACAAGTAACCTTTGAGTTTGGGGATTTTGATGCGTAAAAAAATTGCATTAATTCATTTATGTTTTGCGCATATTTTTGGATGAAATTACACTTTAAAGAAAGATATTTTAATATTTTTCTTGTAAGTATAACAAGTATTAAGAGTGGAGCTAGTTGGAAAAGACTTGGAGTGAAAAGGAGTAGAAATGGAGAGAAAGCTTACAAAGTGGGCTGGAAATTTGGCGCCAGACATTTAGGGCACTTAGGCGTCAGCCTCAATCTGAGAAACTGAGAGGTCAACATTTAAGCTCCAACCACTGGGCGCTAAGGCCTCGGGTGTGAAGGCCAAGGCCTTGGCGCGCCTTGGCGCCATAAGAGTCGGGTGCTTAAGCTCCAGAACTGAATTCTATGTAGTTGCAGTTGTTCAATCCANCGAATGCCAAAATCTTTATCCTCTAAAATATCTTGTGCACCCTTCAGAAGCCATGCGAAATCGGATGTCGAAATCATCATCCTCTAGAATATTGTGTGCTCTATTGCAAAGCAATGTAGAATTGGATGTTGAAATCCTCATACTCTAAAATATTGTGTGCACCATTGTAAAGCAAAGAGAAATTGGATGGCGAAATCCCCGCCTTCTAAAATATTGTGTGAATCATTACTAAGCAATGTGGAATTGAATGTTGGAATCCTTATCGTCCAAAATATTGTTAGAATCAGAATTTAGGTACTGACCCTGAGTGCTGAGATTTCATAAGAATATAAAAATTTTGTGAGTGTGACACTCCGTGGTGGTTGTGACAAATTCGTGCAGACAAAGATATTCATGTTGTGAAAGCGAAGAGTGTGGAACTTTAAATTTGAGAGGAACAAATTTATTAATTTTATCATTTTTCTTGTTGTCTTTATCACATTTGATTATTAAGGCTATATTTTTCAAAATATAATTTACATTGATTTATTTTTCAAAAAAAATTATTTAAATTTTATTATTTGATTTCCTTGTATTGATCTTTATTCATTATAATTTAGAATCAACGTATGGTTCTGCGACTCTTTATCCATAACACAAAANTAATATGAAATGATACAGGTGAAAAGAAAAATTCTAAATATAAATCATACCTCAGTATTTTAGACATTTTCATCATTCTGAAATATATTTCTGAAAAATTTTTCTTCACCTGGTCTGTAACATTATGAGCTTTCTATACATATAAGTCATTAGAGAATTTGTTGGGTAATGAAATTTTGAAATAAGTACAAAACTAGACATTATACAAACACAATATTTCACTAACACATCCACAATACTAAATTAAAAAAATAATTACAATTAAATTGCAAAATAAAAATTACATCACATTACAATTTAACAAATTTCAACTGCCACACTAAATAATTATAAAAATAATTAAAAATTATCCAATTGCAACATAAAATAAAAATGAAAGTACAAACACACAAACATCTATCTCTATTACAAAAAAATTACAAAAATAAAAGTAAAAGTACATCAACTACTATCATATGTCAAAATCCCAAACTATGTCTTCGTCTCCTTGGTCAGCAGGTGGATTGGGCTGATACTGAACATATCGGGGGCATTCAAGAAAAGTAACATCAGGCTCACCTGTGTAGTGTCGGGCCTGAGCTTTGTAGTAAGCTATCTCAAAGTCTGAATGCCTCTGCAGGTATTCACTATCATAATCATGTCTACGTTCTAAACCCCCAACTCTTTCATTTATTAGCTCTATACTCTTTCACTGCAAGGTCAACTCATGCATTAAATCAGTCAGGGTAGGGGAACTAGTAGAAAGAAGGTCATAACTAGTAGAGTGGATATCTCTACTAGTAGAAGGTTCTTGACTCCTACTCCCAGTTCTCCATTTTTCAGATTCATAGGTTTTTAAATTGGCCTTACTAGTGGTTCTCATAAGGTAAACCAATTCTTCATCAGGGACATCTCTACTAGTAGAAGGTTCTTGACTTCTACTCCCAATTCTCCATTTCTCATGGGACTATATGTCTTTAAATTAGATTTACTAATGGGTTTCATAGGTTAAACCCATTCCTCACCATCTCCAGCTTCCACTCCAGAAAGTTGGCAAAGTGCATAAATGATGTCAGGATGTCCCAGACCTCCACTTGTTTCACTCCTTGTCGTGGTCCATATATTCTTAAAAATAATTCTCCCCACACTTATATTTCTATTATTCTGAATACAGAAATTCAGAATAGCTCTATCTCTTGTTACTTCACTATGGTGATAGGTAGGAAACAGAGTAGAGGAAATAAAATAGTGTCATGTTTTAGATGTGGCATTCAACATGGAAGGAGAAAAATTTACCNTCAATTTCTCCTCCCGGACTTTTAAAAACTCAATCTTGTATACATTTCTTCCCTTCAAATATTGAAGTAAACCTCGATTGAGCCTTCACATTGATAAAGTGAAACTCGTCAAACTCAAGTCGCCTCTTTTGTCGCGGAGCCATTTCAATCTGATCAAAATTATAGAAAAATTCTAAAATATATTTCAAATATGCAAATAATGGCTTCAAAGAGTTCAAAACTAAATTCCATGAATTTATTCACAATATTTTCTTCACATTCTCAAATTTTTCGGATCTTCTCAATGTGAAAGAAATTCATGGTGAAAATCAAATATTTTTAGTTTGGAGTGAAGCTCTTACCAAGAGATGATCAAATCTGGTGTCTAAATGCTTTGAAATTGCCCACAAATTGAAGATCTTAAAGCCCTAGATCAAAATTTTCATTTTTAAGAGGAAGGGGATGATGAATAGTGGCGGTTGACTGGTCAAAATCACGATTAAAGGTGTTTTTTCAAGATTTCACCGTCAGCGGGGCCTTCGGCACCATCAACGTGCTCTATTGAATTAATATCCTAAGTCTTGAAAAAAGTCCGTCGTCGACGGTGTCGAGGGCGCAGTTGGCGAGCTCTATTGAATTAGTTCAATTTCCATATTTTTTGTGATTTTGATCAATTTCAAGCCTCAACGACATCCGTTCAATCATTCTAGACATAATTTTTAAGTGATTAAATGATGTACTAACACAAATAAACATTTACAACACAAAACATCAAAATTATGATTAAATTTCAAGGGTTACATACACATTACATGACACACATAAGTTTGGTATTTTCTCAATCTTGATACATCAATTCAGCATCGCAATCCAAGCCACAACACTCTAAATGCTGAAAACAAACATCTTATGCTCAATCTCATCTATACTGAGATCTAAAAGCAAAATTCAAAAGCAAAGCAAACGCAAAGTTCAAATCAAATTACACACATAGACATATAGTTAGCAAGATAAATCTACTACTCTTTTGATTTAGTGCTTGATTCTCCTCTGAAATCACCCATTGATTGCACATGAATGAAAAGGTTATACAAGGGTTGCTATGGAAATTCTTCAATAAAGTCCTCTTTTATCAATTTCATCTTTCTCATAAATCGTATCAAACTATCTTTGTTATATCCATAGTGAGCAAATTGTTCTTTTATCCTCCAGTCTAGATGATCGAAAAAATCAGAGATATTTTTAATTTCATTCATAACATTTTGTACCTCTTTCTCCAATTTCTTGATTCTGCGTAGGATCACTAGTGTCTTGTCCTAAACTAAAGGTTGAATAGGCAGTGAATTCTAAGATGATTGATCCACCATAATATTCATATCATTTTCATCTTCATTGGTTGGGAGTCTCTCAGTTGGGTCCAAAGGCTTCCAAGGTAGAAGTACATTTTCTCAATTCTCATAAGATACTTGGAACTGACTACAAAGTAAGAAAATTGTTGAAGGATGTCCAAGCCCATAAGTTGATCCATGAACGATCATGCCCAAAACAGGCTTCACAATTATCGATCCAATATCAATTGACAGTCCCATTTGGATGTAATAATTCAGAATATAGCACTTTCCTTAGAAACTTTATTGATCCTCATCGTCGGTAACATTTTTGCAGAAATGAAGAAGTGTCAGTGTTTCAAAATGGGGTTTGGAAGTGTCACAGAAAAACTAACAAACCTGTTTTCTCTCATTTTCCAGTCTTCAATTTCATTCGTTAAATATTGGTAGATTTCATTCATCAAGTTTCTTGTCGAGAAAAAGTTGGAATAATGGCAGACAAGAATATTCTTGATCATATATAACTCATTGATCCATGCAGGAGTAAAAGTTATCCATCCACCTCGCACATAGACAACTCCCTGGTTGATTCCATGCAAATTATCATAAAATTCTTTCACCACAGGAACAACTACGATGGTTGTAGTGTAGCACAACACTTCCCATCTTCGTCGGACAATCATCTCTTCAATTGTCGTTGAAGGATTATTCAATCCACGATTCACGAATCCTCTTTTCTTGATTAATCTTTTCTTTGTCAGCACTTTGTTAAAGATTCACTGTGCCTCAGCACTAATAAACTTTCTCCGGTTGAACACTCACAATCTATGGTTTTTAGGGGAATTGGACATCATAAGAATGAATTTAGTGGAGTTTCACTTCATTTTTGGGGAAATATGAACTTAGGAATCAAATTGTTAAGTTTAAAAGGAGTAACTCTCGCCTAAAACTGCCAAAAACTATCCATTTGAACTCTAGAAACCGTCATCCTACCGATCTCGCCATCGGAGACATCGAGGGCTCTTTCAGCGAGACTTTAAAGTTTATTACCTGGAGTCTCGAGAAAAACCCGCTATTGGCAGCGTCGATGGCACCGTCAGCGCCCAAGGCAAAAATTGCGTAGTTTCGCTCTGGTCCGAATGCGTTCCAATTTTTTTATGATCTAATTTTTATGATGATTCAAGGGTAAATATGAGTATTAGAGTTCAATACTACCACAAACTAATGATAATTTCAAATAAAAATACTATAATTGAAATAAAAATAAAGATAACAATGGGTTGCCTCCCATAAAGCGCTTGGTTTAACGTCGTCAGCCCGACCTATTCAGGTATTATTCAGGTTGACTAATCAATAAAACCTCTTTAAAATTTGGTCTTTTACCCTCAAAATATGGTTTTAATCAGTGTCTATTTACCTTAAATCTATTCCCAGTCTTTTCATCTTCAATTTCAACAGCTCCATAAGTATAAACTTGAGTCACAGTAAAGGGACCTAACCAACGAGACTTCAATTTCCCAAGAAATAAACTTCAGCCTTATATTGTAAAGCAAAACTTCTTATCTTACTTCAAAGTTCTTCTAGTTAATCTTTCAATCATGCCATAACTTTAGTTTCTCCTTATAAATTATGTTGTTATCATAAGATTCATTTCTTAATTCTTCCAATTCATTCAATTGTAAAAATCTCTTCTCACCAGCATCTTTCAAATTATAATTGAATTCTTTAATTGCCCAATATGCTTTCTGCTCCAATTCTACTGGTAAGTGACAAGTCTTTTCAAAAATTAGCCTGTAAGGAGACAATCCAATAGGAGTTTTATAAGCAGTCTTGTAAGCCCATATTGCGATATCCAGCCTACTAGACCAATCGACTCTACTAGAGTTTATAGTCTTCTCAAGTATTTGTTTAATCTCTCTATTAGAAACTTTAGCTAACCCACCAGTTTGAGGGTGATAGGAAGTAGAGATTCTATGAATGATATTAAACTTTTTTGTCAAACTCTGAATGTATTTATTCCTAAAATGGGATCCTCCGTTAGTGATAATCATTCTTGGCATTTTGTATCTAGTGAAAATATTTTTCATTAAAAATTTTGGAACACTTTTAGCGTCACAACGAGGTAAAGCTTGTGCTTCAATCCACTTTGAAACGTAGTCTACGCAACTAATATGTATAAGTTCCCATATGAAGGGATAAATGGTCCCATGAAATCAAATCCCCAAACATCAAAGATCTCAACTTCTAACATGAAATTTAAATATATATCAAGTTCCCAAATGAAGGAATAAATGGTCCCATAAAATCTAATCCCCAAACATCAAATATCTCAACTTCGTTCCTCAAATAAAGGAATAAATGGTCCCATAAAATATAATCCCCAAACATCAAAGATCTCAACTTCTGATGAAGGAATAAATGGTCCCATGAAATCTTAGAAACATAGTCTACTACAATTAATATATATAAGTTCCCAAATGAAGGAATAAATGGTCCCATAAAATCACAAACATCAAAGATCTCAACTTCCTACATGAAATTCAGAGGCATTTCATTTCTTCAAGATATATTGTCTACTCCTTGGCATCGATCAAAAGTTTTTATGTATCTATAAACATCTCTAACAAGAGTAGGCCAACAAAATCTAGCTTATAAAATTTTATAAGCACTTTTATCAATCCCAAAATGTCATCCAAATTCAGAATCATGCCATTTCTGAATGATTAGCTCAGTTTCTTCATAAGTTACAAATCTTCTCATAATAAGATCCTTACATTATTTATATAAATTAGGTTCATCCCAAAAATATGCTTTCGCATCATGAATGAATTTTCTTTGTTGTTGCAATGTCAGCATAGGTGGCAAAATATCACTTACAATATAATTAATAATATCAGCATACCACGGTATTTTCCACTAATTAATATTATAAAATTATTCATCAGGAAAACTGTCTATAATTTCATTATTGGTGTCAGATAATTCATGATTTTCTAATCTCGACAAAGGATCAACAATTTGATTATCAGTTCCATTTCTATCAATAACCATAAGATCAAATTCTTGCATTAAAAGTATCCATCTATTTAACCTTAGTTTGACATCCTTCTTTTGTATCAGATATTTAATAGCAAAGTGATCAGTGTGCACAACACATTTAGTCCTAATTAAATAAGATCTAAATTTGTCTAAAGCGTACACAATAACCAGTAACTCTTTTTTCGTTACAGTATAATTAATTCGTGCATCATTAAGAGTTGTCCTAGCGTAGTATATAACTTTAAGAAAATTTTCATATCATTGTCCAAGAACAGCTCCAATAGCACAATCATCAGCATCACACATCAGTTCAAATGGTTTCTCTCAGTTAGGTGAAACTATAATAGGGTCTGTGATTAGTTCTTCTTTTAATAACTAAAAGGCATTTAAACAGTTTTTAGTAAATTCAAATTTCTTGTTCTTTTCTAAAAGTTGACACAGAGATTTATTAATTTTTGAAAAATCTTTGATAAAACGCCTGTAAAAACCAACATGTCTAAGAAAACTCCAAACCTCTCTTACATCAATAGGAGGTGTTAATTTAGATATAACTTGAATTTTTGCAGGGTCTGCTTCCAAACCATTTAAGTAATTTTATACCCTAACACAATTCCTCCTGCAACCATAAAATGACATTTCTCCCAATTTGGAACTAAATTAGTTTTTTGGCATAACTCCAAAACTTTTTCAAGATAATTTAAGCATTCATCAAATGAGGTTTCAAATACATAGAAATCATCCATAAATGCTTCCAATCCATCATCAATTAACTTACTAAATATAGACATCATACATCTCTGGAATGTTACAGGTGCATTACATAATCCGAAAGGCATTCTTTGAAAAGCAAAAGTTCTAAAAGGACTAGTAAATGTTGTCTTTTCTTGATCCTCAGGAGCAATAGGAATTTGATGATAACCAATATATCCATCGAAAAAATAAAAATATTTGTGTCTAACAAGTCTATCTACTATTTAGTCTAAAAATGGTCAAGAGAAGTGATCTTTCCTAGTGGCAGTGTTCAATTTTCTATAATTAATGCAAATATGACACCCAGTAACTTGTTCGATATGTATTAATTCATTATTCTCTTTTATTTCAACAGTCACTCCTTCATTCTTAGGAACACAATGAATTAGACTTACCCAAGCACTATCTGAAATAGAGTATATAATTCCAGTGTCCAACCATTTCAAAATTTCTTTTTTAACTACTTCTTTCATCATTGGATCTAATCTCATTTGTGAATCAACTCTTGGTTTATATTGTTCATCTAGTATAATTCTGTGCATACAGATCGAAGGACAGATTCCCTTAATATCAGCTAAGGTCCAACCAAAAGCTTTCTCGTATCTTTTCAATGTATCCAAAATTTTTTTCTCTTGCAAATCATTTAATTCTGAAGATATAATTACATGTAGTGTAGATGAGTTTCCAAGAAACACATACTTCAAGTGGTTAGGAAATATTTTCAACTCATGTTCAGGTGGTTTTATGATTGACGGAACAAGATTCTTGTCAACATTTCCTGTTTTATCCATCATCTCAAATCTTTCTTGAACATAATCTAATTTTCATTTTCTATTTCATCCAAAATAACTTCATCACTATCTTCAAATTATTCCTTCTTTTCTTTTCAAAATGTTCTTTAAAATGCTCATTCATTAGATGTTCATTAATTTCCATGTAAAAACATTCATTATCTCTTTTAACAACAGGGTATTTCATAGATTTCGCAATGTTAAAAGTCACTTCTTGATCATTAACTCTCATAATTAATTCTCCCTTTCGAACATCTATCATAACTTTTCCAGTAGCTAAAAACAGTCTCCCTAAAATGATAAGTATTTCTTTATCTTCCTCCGTATCTAAAACAATGATGTCCATAGGAAAGATAAATTTATCAACTTTTACTAACACATCTTCTATAACTCCCTTAGGATATGTAACAGAACGATCCGCTAACTGAAGAGTTACAGATGTAGGTGAGACTTCTCCTAATCCTAATCTTTTGAAGGTTGATAGAGGCATAAGATTAATGCTGGCTCCCAAATCACATAAAGCTCTTCCATAAATTTTTTCACCGATGTCACACGGTATAGTGAAACTACCTGGATCTTTTGATTTTTTAGGAAACTTTTTCTGAATAATTGTACTACACTCTTCGCTAAGTGCAATTGTTTCATTATCAGTGAACTTCCTTTTCTTGTTCAAAATATCTTTCATAAATTTCACATAATTGGGCATTTTCTCTTATAAAGGGAATATTTATTGTTAATTTCTTAAGAATTTCTAACAACTTGGAAAATTGTTTATTCTGTTTGTGTTGTTTCAATCTTGGAGGAAACAGTGGTGGAGGTTTCTCTACAGTAATTTTCATTGGTGTAAGTGGATATTCTAAATATGGGTATTCATGATCCTTTTTTTTTCCGTATCCACTTTCTCTTTTTCAGTTTCAATTTCTTTCTGCACTCTTGTTTCCAATTCTTTTCCACTTCATAATTGTATTGCTTTTATTTGTTCTTTTCCTTGATCTTTAGGATTTGGTTCCAAAGTACTATAAAAAGTTCCTAATGTTCAGTTACTAAGCGCAGTAGCGATATGCCCTAATTGATTTTCAATATTCTTAATAGCAGTTCCTTGATTTTGTAACTAATTTACTTGAATTTGTAATTGATTTCCCTGATTCTATAATTGTTGACCCATGTTTAATATCATCTCTTCCATAGACAACTTCTTTTCCTTAATTTAAGTGTTACTGTTAAATTCTGGAGGACAAGAAGGTCTATAATTAACATTTCCTTGGTTGGATGAATTTCCTAATGGGTTCACTGGGTTGTTCGCCCATTGTTGATTTGTAGAAAAATTGCTATTCCAATTAAAATTTGGATGATTCTTCCAACCTTGGTTAAAATAGTTCGAATAAGGGTATTTGGCTCTATTATTAATAGCATCTAAAGTCTCATACGAAGGTTGAACATCCACAAATTTTCCAGATGAATTCTCTTCCATCATAGTAGGTGATGGAAAATAATTCATTCCATAATGATCAAATTTCTTGGATATTGCAGCAATCTGCGAAGCTAACATAGATATTGCATCAAAATCATGGATACTTGCTACTCTTTTAGAATTTACCTTTTAGAGGGCCATTGAAAATTGTTGGTAGTCATCTCTTCTATTAACGAATAAGCCTCATCAAAAGGTTTTGACATTAAAGAACCACCAGCAGCAGCATCTATAATCGATCTAAGTGATCCCACTAATCCATTATAAAAAGTTTGAATTATCAACCAAATTGGTAACGAATGATGAGGGCACATTTTAAGAAGATCTTTAAATCTCTTCCAAGCTTCATATATCGACTCTCCATCAATCTGACAAAATGATGTTATGTCATTTTTAAGTTTAGCAGTTTTTTATGGAGGGAAATATTTGGATAGAAATTCTATGAAAGTTCTCCCCAAGTTCTAATAGATCCTGGTGCTAATGAATTTTACCACACCTTAGCCTTATCCCTAAGTGAAAAAGGAAAAAGTCTAAGCCTAACAGTATTGTTCGAATATCTGTCATATTTAAAGGTAGCATAAAGTTCTAAAAAACTAGCGATGTGTAAATTACGATCTTCATTTGGTGTACCTTCGAATTGATTGTTTTGTACCATTTTGATAATAGCAGGTTTAAGCTCAAATGAATTAGCAGCTACATGAGGACTTTGGACAGATAAGTGAATTTGATCTGCTGTAGGATTTGCATAATTTTGTAGAGGTCTAGGTTGGTGTTCGTTCTATATTCCTTGATTGTTTACATTGTTTTTCATTGTGTCAGAATTTCTAGGTTCTCTTCTTAGTTTTCTAATTTTTTTAATAGTGTGTTCTAATTCCAAATCGTAGGGTATAAGATTTTTAGGTCCAAATTTACGCATACAATTGAAATTAGTACACAGAAAAATAGTTAACTAAATATAAAAATAAGTTGCAATTCTAGTAAAAATTTTCTAATAGTCCTAATTTTTTCGTTACTCTAATTATGATTCTTGTTTACTCCCAGGCAACGGCGCCAAAAACTTGACAGCGACTTTATATATGCTTAAAAATACAAGTATTTAATATTGCTGCTAGAAGATTTAATTCCTCGGCAACTGTACCAAAAGCTTGACAACGGTTATAGATTTAATAAAGATGTATATATAAAATATTCAATAATGGTAAAGTTACACTTATCAACGTAAGTATACGTATCGTTCAAGTAACCCAAAGCTCTGATGGAGTCCTAGCTATCGATCCCATAGGGAGTAATATTAGAGGCTACGAACTAAGATTTTAGAAAATCAATACTTAATCAGAAATTCAAATTACTTATCTGTCACTAATAGAAATTGAAATAAATATGTAATTTTAATAAATCTTATATAAATAATTCTACTAATAAAGTTTCTAATGTGAAATTCAATTTATAGGAAAGCATCATTCTCCTTGTCAAGAAATTAAAGTGAATGGATAAAGTGAGTCAATTAAATTTGGATTGTGCCAAATAGAAGCATACCTATTCTTTCCTCTTTGGTCCAGGCATAAAAAACGTTGACTAATCCTATGCTTGGTTACTGAATCTACGACTAGGCTGAGAGGATTACCCACGTTCCCCTCGCTTGAGGGCTGAAATCTACACTTCAGCACTTAAATGATATGACCGAATTGGGGATTTTAGTCTGTCACTCTAAAATCTCTAATTCTACGCCCGATAATTTTATTTTCCTATTTATTTGCACCCAACTTCCAAGGGCTTTGACCTCCCTAAATATTGGATGTAATCTTCACTTTAGTTATAAAACTCAACATAACTTAATAAATCAATTGGTCAGATTGAAAATAAATTAAGATCGAAGTGAAAAGATGATCACAACTTCTTTAACATTTTCATGGCTCAACCAATTCAAATCACCATTTCACAAAATCTCAAGACAAGGAGAATGACAAAGAAAACTACTTAGAACTCATGGGAAGATACAACAAAACTAAGAATTTATATATGAAAGCAAAATCATACAAACTACAACAAGTAAATAACGCTTATCTCTAATTTCTCCCCAAGAAAAGTCCTCGACGTTCCTCTGAATCTCTTCCTTTCTTTATAGCACACTAAATTCTTCTTCAAAGCAGCAAGGAGGAAGTAATCTCTCCCTTTCCCTCCACTCTTACAATCTCTCAAAGAATTCCGCACAATCTAACTCTCTACACACTACTGGAACTCTTGGACGTTGTTCGAACCTTCGAACTCCCCTTCAATTTTCGGCCAAAATCTTCTTTTAAAGTTGTAGAAGAGTTTTCCCAAGAGTTGCTTAAGCATCCCTCCAAAAATCGTCAACATTCAATGCATCTGTTAAGATAACCGCCGATGTCGTTGTCAACGGGCTCGAGGGTGCCGTCGACGGGCCTTCTAAATTATTTGGTTAGAGTCTAGGGAAAATCTTGTCGTCGGTGCCGTTGGGCTTGCCGTCGGTGCCCTGGTTCAATTCTTTATATTTTGATCCTTTTCACTCCAAATTCGCTCATTTTTGCATCTTTTTGCTCCAATGACCATAATTCATCATACCTACAACAAAACATCAAAAATACATTTCTTTAAAGCGTATTATCATTAAAATTAGTGTAAAATACGTATGAAAATTTCAATATATTTTCCTTTGGTCAATAGGCTTACTAATCATCCCTATTTTTGCTTGTTAGATGGATATTTTAGGTATCATCAAATACTTATAGCACTAGAGGATCAAGGGAAAACAACATTCTCAAGTCCTTAAACTTTTTCTTTTTATATAATACTTTTTAGGTTATGTAATGTACCAGCAACATTTCAATGGTGTATGTTGTCAATTTTTAGCGACTTAAATGAGAAAGGGATAGAAATGCTCATGTATGATTTCTCAGTGTTCGATCCTACATTTGACACTTGTCTAGATCATCTTGCAAAGGTGCTAAAATGCTGTGAAAATTATAACCTTATTTTTAAATGGGAGAAATATCATTTATGGTCTCACAAGGAATTGTGCTAGGACTCAAATATCAAAAAAAGGGGATTAAAGTAGACATAGTAAAAGTACAAGCTATTGAAAAAATGTCACCATTCACTAATGTGAGGGGAGCTCGATGTTTTCTTGAACTTGTTGGATTTTATAGATGATATATAAAATATTTTTCTAAATCACCAAACCTCTATGACATCTCTTAAGAAGAGATGTCCTATTCAACTTTGACCAAGAATGCTTAAAAGCATTTAACACTCTAAAAGAGAAGTTAGTCACTACTCCTATCGTTGTCTCACCCAATTGGGGGAACTAATTTGAACTAATGTATGCGCAAGTGACTATGTTATTGGAGTAGTTTTAGGATAAGAAAAAGATAAGGTATTTAAGGCTATATATTATGCCAGCAAGACTCTTAATAAATTTCAAATTAATTACACTATTACTAAAAGGAGCTTTTAGCAATAGTATACGCTTTTGATAAATTTAGATCTTATCTAATTTGAATTAAATGGAATGTGTACACTGACCTTTCTGCTATTAGATATTTTATGTCAAAAAAAGATGGCATGCCTAAATTAATTAGATGGGTTCTTTTAATGCAAGGAATTAGTACAGAAAGGCTCTGAAAGTCAAATAGTTGATCATTTATCCCAACTTAATCATGAAGATTCTTGTGCTTATGAAGAAGATATAAATGAGAAGTTTCATGATTAGCATCATTTTCTTATTAATGAATTGCATAATCCATGGTATGTTGACATAGTTAATTATATAGTTAGCAAATATTATACCATATGGTCTGTCATACCATCAAAACAAAAGTTAGTCCACGATACCAAATAATACTTTTAGGATGAACTTTATTTATATAGAAAATACAATGATCAAGTGATGGGGAGGTGCATACCAATAAACGAAACCCTAGAAATTATTCTGAAGTGTCATGATGCTGAATTTTAGGGAAATTTTGGAGTTTACAAAACTACATCTACTTCCTTACAAACTAGATTTCACTAACCTACTTTATTTAAGGATGTGAAAATATATATCAATTTTTGTGATCAATGCTAGAGAGTAGGTAACTTTTCTAAGTGTGATGAATTGCCCCTAAATTTTACTTTGGAGATTGAAATCCTTGATGTTCGGGGTTTATATTTTATGGGACCCTTTGTACCTTCATTTGGTAATACATATATTCTGATAGTTGTGAACTATATCTCAAAATAGATTAAGGCAGTGCCTCTACCAAATTATGATGCTCAAAGAGTTGCTAAATTTTTAAGGAAAAATATTTTTAGTAGATTTGGGATGCAGAGTGATTATTGAGGAGGCCACTTTATAAACAAAAAAAATTGAGGCATTGGTTACTAAATATGGAATTAAACATTAGATTATCACATCAAATCATCCCCAAACTAGTGGAGTAGTGGAAGTGTCTAATCATGAGACTAAGAGGATCATAGAAAAAAATTGTCAAACCTAATAGGAAATGTTGGTCTTTGAAATTAGATGATGCATTATGGGCTTACAGTACTACATATAAAACATTTATAGGAATGTCACCATATAGAATCATATTTTGCAAAGCTTGTCAGTTACCAGTGAAATTAGAACATAAAGCTTATTAGGTTGTTAAAGAGTTCAATTATAACATGAAGGAATTTGGTGAGAAGATACTACTTATTTTGATTCTAAATATTACATGAGATGACCCAAAATTAAAATCTCATTTACCAGTGGTAACCCATGTTGTGGGGTTTGATTATGTTTGATGTTTCTGTTATGTGGTTTGCTTGAATTTGGATGTTAAAGTTTGTGTTTCTGTGTTTTAATTAAGATTTTGTGATGTGAGATAGTCTTCTCATTGTGACTAGACTTTAGTAAGATTGTTAGATGTAGTAGGAACAATGTTATCATCTATACCCTAGTTGTCAATCGAGCATAGCCTTTTTTAGAGTCATGTTGAATTTAGCCATAAAACGGGTCCATCTCACTTCCTTACTTCCTATTTATGACCTAGTTTTTAGTTTTAATGATTCAACTGACCAACGATGAGAGGGGGCTAGAGGATGCTTCTTTTTGTTGAACTAATATAGACACATATTTTATTGGGCAAGGTGGCACTTAAGACTCACAATACATTAGCCAATCATAACAATATATATATTACTTAGTCTAGAAGGTTATCCTTACAATTATATGTAAAGCACCCGTTAGTCAATTGAAGGAGATCCTATTGGAAATTAGGTGTTAGAGAATGGAGATGTGATGAGAAGAGGGATGAGTAACCCTCATTTATCACCAATGTATGATTTTGTGTTTGAACAAGTTTAGTGTGCTTTAAGACTTGGGGAGGAGCAAATATTTCAAATTATATGATCGGGACCAAATTCAAGGCTTTCACATCTGAGTTAGTGGCTCTGAATAAAAAGATTAAAAAATCATATTGGTGACTAGGCGTGAGACTATTAGGGCGCCAAGGTCTTAGATAGAAGGAGAAAGGCTTTGGTGCCATTATTGCGACACTTATGTGCAACTCATACCTGAGTGATAAATCACCTAAATTTGCCCAATTTAGGTCATTTTCTAGGCTCCTCCTGCCCAGCTCTCCTTCGATGATAGAGAGATGATACTTAGGGCTTCCCATATTCTTTATTTAAATTTGATGTGTGAAGCCTTAGAGTGTAGAGATCATCTAAATAAGATAAATTTCACCTTTTAAATTTTGTTTTTTCTTCTTCATCCAAGAATTTGTCGAATTTTTTGGTGGTTTAGAGATTTCTTGGGGAGTGCTTGATTTAGCCCCATAATATTCATATTGTGTGCATCCACAATCACTTTCTACCTCATTTCTATGTTACTCCATCGACTCTACTCATTCATGGCTCTTAAGTCTAAAGGCAGCAAAGGTAGTTTTTCATTTAACAAAAATAAATTTGTAAGCTACAAAGCTCAGAAGCGTTACAATGATCATCTGGTGTTGAAGAAGTTGATTGTTCAATGAGAATTTCTTAGACCCGGAGGAGCAGTGGAGAGTATGATTGTAAGCTGAACATGGGAGGCTTTCTGCTACACCACTTGTGTAGCTATGGTTCCTGGAGTTTAGGAATTTTATGCCAACCTCCGTGAGGGTTCTACAGATTCTATATATGTGAGTGACAAGCGAGTAGCTATCTCCCCTTCATGCAACAGTGCTTTGTTTTCATTGTGAGATATCCCAGAGAGTTACTACTCTAACTTGGTCCCTTCTGATACTGATCTCAATAAAAACATCAATTTCTTAACTAGTGGGAGAGGGACTTGGATGATGATGAAGGACCATAACATTAATTTTTTATCATCAAAACTTAACGTACTTTCTTAGGCTTGGCATTATTTTATTTCTGCCAAGATCCTACCTTCAACTAATCTGAGTGAGATGACATGTGAGAGAGTTGCTCTCAATTTCTACATTAAAACCATGAAGTTCATTGATATTGGGAGCTTTGATTTATTACTCTATTTTTAATTCTACAAAGCGAGGATCTACTTTAGATTTGGACACCCTTCCACTATTTTTTCTCCTTGTCAACAATCAGGTGTCACTTTGAAGGGGTGGAAGCAGTTAATTCATGCTTTGAAGCCCATTTCTAAAGCCAATGTGATGTGATATAATAAGCACACCATATTTGAGCCAAAAGCAAGTTCTTCTCTACCTTCCCCTAGCAGCCATCATCTTCCTATTCACAGACTCGACCCTCCACTAGTATGGCCTCTATGTCAGTTAGGATGAAGATTATAAAGGAAGGCATATCCTCCATTCAAGCTTCAATTTATGATCTTTATAATATTACGACATATCCTGATTGGTAAAATAAGTGCCAATTTGATTTTTATGCCAGTGCCCATGCTTCTCAGTTCAAAATGTACCAGAAGAACTAGTGGATTTATGGGGACAACTCAGTGGAGTTCCCAACTTATCCTCCGTACCAGCTATACGAGCAGAGCCAGCCAATGGGATAAGATTCATAGGATGAGGAATCTAAGGAGTAAGAAGCCGACGATGATGATGTTGATGAGGAGGAGGAGGAGGATTGATTTTTTTTTTAAGTTTTCTTATTATTATGTCGATGGTTGTGGTGTACTTTTTTTGGTTATTTGTTACTATTTCTGTTTTACTCTCTATCTCGGTTTATATTTTGTTATAGTGAGCTCATTTCTATAGATCTGTGGAGATATTTAGACTTTTTTTTTTGTAAATTTATTTCACGCTCTTTAGCTTTGATATAATTCCTATTGCATATATGTGTATTGTGCTTAAAATTGATAATTCTACGATAGACACATGATGTACAAAGTATGCTTGTGAAAATTTTCCTTGCTTACATTCACTCTTCCTATCCTGACATATGGTAAAAATTAAGTTTGGGTGGGGTAGGGGGAGAAAAGTTATTTTAGAAGCTTAAAGTTATTTGTTCTCAATAACATATATTTAAAATGTTATACTTTTAAATTTGAGGAATGTTGAGTTAATTTAAAATTACTACAATTTTTAAGAAAGGAAAAAACATAGTCAATTTATTTTAAATTTAAGGTAAATAAAACTAGACTATAGTTAAGATAACTTGTAATTTAATAAGTAGAAAGAATTAATAGATTATTTCTTTCTGAAATGATTTGTATTTATGAAATAGATTTTCTTAGATATATAATTATTAAGAATTGAGTCTCTATTAAATCTTTATTTTTGAACAGTTTTTATTAATTTTTCATAAGTCTACAAAGTGAAGGATTGTGGTAGTTTTCACTTTAAGAAGGTAATAGTGGAATTCAAAATTATTATAAGGGGCATTCAAATATAGTAAGCCTCCTTAAGTTATGCTAGGGATTAAAATATACAACTTAAAACAAGTAGAAAAAAAGAAGAAGAAAAAGAAAATAAAAATAAAGAGAAAGGATGAAATTATTGAAGAAGAAGAAGCTTGAGGAGAAGTCTTATCAAAAACTGGTTTCACTAATCCATATTTGGAGTTGAAGCCTTACTTCCTTCCTAAATTGCTTGTATTTGTGTTGCGCTAGTAACTCTTTTTAAATAGAGAAATTAAATTCTATCTTTTCTATCTTCTAAGATACTATAACTAAAAAGTATTAATTACTTTTTTTAAATTAAATAAGATATCATGTTTTCTTGGTTGAATGAAAGTTTCTTATACTCTAGGACTAGGCTTATTTAATAAATTTAACTTAAATATATACTATGAATTTCTTGAAAACAATTTGTTGATATTTTTAATGAAACCCACTGCCTCACATTAAATTACTTTGATATTTTAACTCTAACATTACTTGAGGACAAGTAACCTTTGAGTTTGGGGATTTTGATGCGTAAAAAAATTGCATGAATTCATTTATGTTTTTCTCATATTTTTGGATGAAATTACACTTTAAAGAAAAATATTTTATTATTTTTCTTGTAAGTATAACAAGTATTAAGAGTGGAGCTAGTTGGAAAAGACTTGGAGTGAAAAGGAGTAGAAATGGAGAGAAAGCTTACAAAGTAGGCTGGGAATTTGGCGCCAGACATTTAGGGCGCTTAGGCGTCAGCCTCAATCTGAGAAACTGAGAGGTCAACATTTAAGCTCCAACCACTAGGCGCTAAGGCCTCGGGTGTGAAGGCCAAGGCCTTGGCGCCATAAGAGTCGGGTGCTTAAGCTCCAGAACTGAATTCTATGTAGTTGCAGTTGTTCAATCCACCTATTCAAAGTGCCATTGGGTAGACCAGAAGCATTTTAAACAGAAGATATTAATGGCTATATAAGAAGATTTGAAGACATTGGGCAGGAGGGGGGAGAAGAGTCTTTTTGAGTTCTTTAAGATAGCCTTGGAGAGTTTTGAGAGGGAGTCTTTAGAGAGTTTCATTTCCACTGTTTGTGAGACTGGAAGGTGTGATCTAGGCTAGAGAGAGCAACTCTAGAGTAGGGAATTGGTGAGTATCTAAGTGTTAAAGTGATGAGAGTTTACAGGAAAGCAACAAGGGCATTTGTGGAGCATTCTCAAGGCGGTATTGAGGGAGTGAGAAAATTACTACTGTGTTTAAGTCTTGTATTTTTTTTTANTAGTTTCAGTTCCACTGTTTGTGAGACTGGAAGGTGTGATCTAGGCTAGAGAGAGTAACTCTAGAGTAGGGAATTGGTGAGTATCTAAGTGTTAAAGTGATGAGAGTTTACAGGAAAGAAACAAGGGCATTTATGGAGCATTCTCAAGGCGGTATTGAGGGAGTGAGAAAATTACTACTGTGTTTAAGTCTTGTATTTTTTTCTAAACACTTTTAGTATGTGGATTCTCTTTGTTTCATTGAAATCTTGTGGTGCTTTGTCTATGTGTTATGAGTAATCTCCTCTGCCTTTTCCTTTTAGTAATGTAGTAGGATGTGTAGAAATGTGGAGATGATTTTAAATTGCTTTTTACCTTTTAATGTGACAATTTTCCTTCCAATTTTTATTCACCTATCATTCTAGCCACATGGTTTGTTAAAATCTATTATGAACTATTAATGACTCGGGAGATCAATGACATGAACAACTAGAAAGATCACGTTGAACTATAGGATATGAAGCAAAAGCATGCTATAGGGAGATGCAAATGCATAGATATATAATCGTGATTGGGTTCAAAGTGGGACTTAAGGAATTAATGCCACTTTAACCAAACTTTTTTATGCACTCGGGAGAAAGTAAAGAAGATAAATGCTTTTATTTGTCACTAGCCACATTTTAATTTTGCATTTTCTTTCTCATTTTCTACACTCCACTACTATCACTGTAAGGAAGGGTAGCTTTAACACTTGGCACGCGGTAGAATCAGAAATCCCATAGGAGTATAATTTAAACTTGTTTGCATTATAGTAGGGACAGATAACATAACTTAAGTTTCTTTAAACTCTAAACTGAGGATGAATTAAGTAAGCTAGAAATTTTTACTAAATTAGTTCACCCCATTTCTCTATGGGATCGACAATATAGTCTCAAGAAAATCAGATACTACTTTGACCGTGCACTTGCGTAATCCACCTGAGCGTCGAAGCATTTGTCAGGGGTCATAATTATTACCCAAATATGAAAGCATAAAAAGATCCATTATGCTATGAAATAATGTACAACAATATAAGTTTATGTGATTTGAAAAAAAACAAAACAAATAAGATAATAACTCTTCTTTGACCAACTTTGATAACATCTATAAAAAGCAATGCTATTCTCATCTCAACTCAATATCAATCCATCAATGACAAAATACAACCATAACTTTCAAATATTCATAGATCATTGGAAAAAATAAAAATATTCTCAGGATTTGTAATCTTAAAATTGTGGTTACCGTTTAAATAAATAACAATTTATCATATGCACAATTATGAACATTAAATGATTCAAAAAAATCCAATCCAATTATTAATGCAAATTCAAAAACAAAAATTATGTATTATTATCTTTACCATTAAAATTTACAAAGTAACATTTATTATTTACAAGTTCCTAATGAGTCAAGGCTCTAGAAGTTACAAGTAAAGGGCAAAAAAAATTTTACATTGTTTGTAACTTTCTTTATTATACCACAACTATATAAGTGAATCGGCCACTATTACTCAACTTTCTAAAGATGCTAAAATTTGACATTAATATTCATAAAAAGGCAAATGGAATAATTATAAGTTTAAGTTGATAAATCGATTTGAACTAAGTTGAATCCTTTCATAGGATTTCAAAAATTTTTTGAACCACGTTATGATATGAGTAAAATATCAAATTATATGGTATTGCATGGTTCAACCCTACGAATCAAAACTTAGAATCTGTTCGAAACAAGGTTCGAACATAACTTTTCAACTAAATGTTTAGACAATAGGATTAGACAAGGTCTTGATCCACCTTTTATCTTCAATTTGAATCATAAGCTTACAAAATTCAAAATAAGTTTGAATAAGATTAAAATTAATAGTTTTTGAAACCTAATTCAAATCACATATTGCTAGTTCAAATTTTTTTCTAATCTATAATGAACTTCTATATCAAATCTCACTTTCAAAAATCGTCTTCTCGCATGGTGTTTTAACATAGTGTTTGACATCATCCTTTAACATAGTAATCAAGCTAGACATTCATTCAATGGAAAGCATGAGATGACACTAGAGGATTAATGTTGGGCGGCATGGCGAATGTGTTATAACTGAAATTAAAAACTTGGTAGATCCTGCCTTATCTATTTACTATAGTGAGATGAATGACATGAGGTGATCTCTTTTAGTGTGATTGAAAGTGAGAATATGCAATAAAGCCAAGAGAACTGGCTCTCTACTTGATCGAGGAAGGAGGTTATTATAGAAAACGCTTAGAAGAGATAACAG
>JXCR01146337.1:262529-309838 GCA_002079205.1 Phalaenopsis hybrid cultivar
AGCATGGAGTCCTCCTCGCCTGAGCTTTAGAAGCTTTTGTCCATACTTAGAAACATTCTGCTCGTTAAGAGAAAGAGATCACATTAGGAAGCTTTAAACAGTAGAGAAACTAAATGTTGCAGAGATGAACGATTAGTGTAATAGAGCTGCCTCCTGCTTTCTGAAATCATCAATGCGGTTTCTGTTTTCTTAATCATGAATGCGTGTATAACTTCAAATCTTCTGTAGTTGCAGATAGTTAATGCTTTCTATCATATGGAGTTGTATACGTCTGAATGAAAATGAGAGAGAGAGAGAGCAGATAGGGATGGTGCTGTTCGTGAATTAAGAGTAAATTTGAGAGCTTATATTTCTTTGGCTTATATTCTCTACTCGAGCCGCTGCTTTCTAATTTGCATCCATTGGTGATTGCTTTGTATTTTTAANCTGAAAATAAGAGAGAGAGAGAACAGATACGGATAGTGCTGTTCGTGAATTGAGAGTAAATTTGAGAGCTTATATTTATTTGGCTTATATTATCTGCTCGAGCCGCTGCTTCTAATTTGCATCCATTGGTGATTGCTTTGTATTTTTAAAATAATTTTATCTTTCGAGATGCTAAAAAAAAATCATGTGTAGTAATAACTTTATTTGTTTTTTTTTAATTAATATTAATTAAAACGTTGGTTTAACGGTTTTTCAATTAAGAGATCCTGAATTTAAGTTTTTTGTTTTTAAAACTAAATTTGTTCAAAATAATTTCAAAGTAAAAAATAATTATTATTTAAAATCAAATTTTTTAGTATCATAAATATGAAAGTCTTGGTATTATTTCTCAAAAAAAGTTTGAGTTGTATAGATAAAATTACACAAGGCCACAATCAAGTCAAGATTTGCATACATAGCACTCAATTTGATCCCTTACCAATTTAGATTCAGGCTCAACCCACTGTAAACATCGGGCTTATTTGATTATTCTTCAAATCATGTCAAATAAATTAATCTTTAAATAATATCAAGTTATTTGATCAGAAATTATGTAAGTTATTAATTATGATAACGGAAATGTTTGTATGTTTTAGACTGCTTGTCTAGCTTGAGTCAATCCAAACANAAATTTAAGTTTTTTGTTTTTAAAACTAAATTTGTTCAAAATAATTTCAAAGTAAAAATAATTATTAGTTATAATCAAATTTTTTAGTATCATAAATATGAAAGTCTTTGTATTATTTCTCAAAAAAAGTTTTTGAGTTGTATAGATAAAATTACACAAGGCCACAATCAAGTCAAGATTTGCATGCATAGCACTCAATTTTATCCCTTACCAATTTAGATTCAGGCTCAACCCACTGTAAACATCGGGCTTATTTGATTATTCTTTAAATCATGTCAAATAAATTAATCTTTAAATAATATCAAGTTATTTGATCAGAAATTAAGAAAGTTATTAATTATGATAACGGAAATGTTTGTATGTTTTAGACTGCTTGTCTAGCTTGAGTCAATCCAAACGATTAAAAGTGGCTCATTTTTATGCGTTTATCAGATTTGAGATAAATTAGAAGCAACTGACAGAATACTCTGCCAATATACTAAATAGGCATGCTCATTTAGAGAATTACAACCCTACTCAACAGAATTTGCCAGTTTATTTGAAAATGACAAAGCTTTATGCATATCCACCCCCGAATAAATAAATCTTATTTCCATTTAGTATAATTAAAGAGATAAATATTTTATCAGATTTTTATGAAGTCTATATATGGCACTATTTCGTAAGTCGGATATTTATTTCTTGTGTAATTTTGTCTCATGGCTCCTACCTTAAAGCGAAAAAAACCCACAAATTCTCTCTTTCTCTCTCTCTTCCAATTTATCACCTATGAATTGAAGGCTCAAGAATAAAACATCACTGCTATTAAGATATTGAAAGACTAGATAAATGTATGCACCAGTTAGAGGAGAATCTTTGTAGAACTATCACAACCTTTGATTGGTTATATAATTCGCTTTCCCGTCTTCTTGTAGCCTCGTTTGGTTCATTAGGGCCCCTCAAGTTTAGCATCCAGAGGTTGTACTGTAGGTTGGTTCCAAAGATTTAGAAAAATAGCGGAGCATAAAGCTTTAATGAATATATATGCAATTCAGCCTTGTGTGGTTGTGCTGTAATGTAATTATTTTGGTTGTAATTTTATCTCTGATGAATGATTGATGATCAACTTCAATATGCTTGGTACGAGCATGAAATATGGGATTATTTGCTAGAGCAATTGAAGATGTATTGTCACAGAAAATGATTGTTTGTGTGTCTAGCAGTAGTTGAAATCTACTATTGCGCTTAAGCCACATCACTTCTACCGTGGCTAATGAAAGAGCTCTATATTCTTCTTCCGTAGACGATTTAACCATAGGTGGTTGTTTTTCGTACGATTCATTAAAAAAGATTGTTTCCTTGGAAAGTGTAGTGACTATAAATAAATATTTTCGTAATCAAATGCCCAAGTCATTTTGAATCCAAGTGGGATTGAACTAGGGAAGAACCTTCATTAGAACGAAGTTCATATGTGAGTGTTTCTTTGCGGTACTTTAATATATGTTCCGTTTGCTCAAAATTTTCAAATGCAGGTGAGTGCATTTGTTGGTATACTTGATTAATCACGTATGCAATGTATGTCGTTGTAATGACTTCTTGATTAATCGTATATGGAATGCAAGGCATATCTGCATTCCTGCCAAATGCCTATACTTTATGATGTCTAAAATGACCGCTGTAAAGATTCATTTGTGGAAGCATTGGTTGAGCATGGTGTAACGACTTCTTTGCAGTTTTGGAGTCTTGCTTGTTTCAGGATTTGTAGTATATGTAAGGTCTAAATTGGATGGTATTTTGATGTAGTTATGTGAAATTGATTTACTAGAAAAGTAGATGCAGTTCTGAATTTTTTATGTTAAACTTGCTATGAATACTCTCGAAAGTTCTTATATGAAAATCGAGTCATTTTCCGTAAGAAGAATATCATCCAGATAGATTATGGGGAAAATAACATAACCATCTTTTTGATATATATGAAGTGATGGATAAATTAATTGAATTTAAATCCTTTCCATCTTAAGTAAGTAAGTACCATTGTCTAGGTACTTGTTTTAACCCATATGTAAATATTCTCATATAACAAATTTGTTGTAGATTCTATTGACAATTAAAACCACGCGTTGAGATATATAAAATTCATCTTCTAATTTTCCATATAGAAAAGCATCTGACTCGGCTAATTGAAGGATCTCCCATGTATAACAACTACTAATAGAATTATAATTGACAGTATTTAAGCTACGAATCCAAAGGATTCAAGATAATTAACCCCATATCTTTTCTTAAAGCTCTGAGCTACCAACCAAGCTTTATATGTACCCCATCCAAATAGCGTGTGGGCTTGTATGTCCATTTGCACCCTAAGGTAGAGCAATTTAATGGTGGAAAAACTAAATTTTATGTCTGTTGTTATTGGTATGCTATAAACTCTTTAGACATATCTTTTCTCAATTGTGTATTTTTCTTGGCTTGAGCAAATTTGGTTCGTTCATTATAATCAGTAATTTGATGAGATAAATCAAGTAATTATTTAGGTTTCTGGCTTATATTATTAATCTTAGTTGCATTGGACGTGTTGGATGTTCTGAACTTTGTATGGCTTGATTTGAAATTGTTGATGGGTCATGATATGCTAGGTTGTATGACTCACCCATCAAGTGGATTCAAGGGCTAAATAGAATGACTCGTGCTAGGTGAGAATCATATACAACCGTGGACACTCATTGTGCGCTTGTTGACCTCAGTTTTGGTTGAGGTTTAGTTTTTTCTCTCTAGTTGCCTAAGGTCTAGCCATAGGACTTTTCTACTGACTATTCCTAGAAAACTAGAAAAGAAACCCTCACCATTAAAAATTCTACACTCTTCCTTGCTCAACTTGAAGCTCTACATATTAGTCCTAACCTTTAGCACTTAGTAGGTAGGGTCAATATGAGGGAGCTCAAGGTGAGTTCCCATATGACTGTTTTGCCCTTAGGGTTGACCCTGGGTGTTGGTCTAGGGCTAAGGCACTCACTTTCACTCACTACACTCACTCTTACTCACAATCCCTCACAACCCTAAACGCAAATTTTCCTAACTTTGGTCCCTTGATCCTTTGGGAGACTCATGTAGATGGTCCCCTAAACCCACTAGCCCTAGGCTAGGGTTTAGCTAAGACCAGTACATAGAGGACCCAAATGGGGTTTTCATTGGTCCATAGTTCATTTGTGGTGTTTATCTCCCCAATTCTACCCAAAATATTCAACTTGTTCTTTTGTTTCAAAATCCCACAAATTACCTAAACACCCCCAAATCCCAAATTTGGTAAAAAACCTCGAATTCATCCAAAATATTCAAATTTGTTCAAAAATCATTTCAAACCATTTCAAAATACTCAAATTACCCAAAACCACCAAAAAGTTCCAAATTTAACAAAATACCCCCAAAATTGTCAAAATTACAAAAATGCCCTTGGCACCCCAAACTTTCCCAAAACATCCAAAATAACTCCAAATGTTTCCAAAACCCTTTTGTAACCCTCAATTGGATCTAATTTGACCAAATTGATCATTTTAACAAAAACCCCCAAATTGCCTTTAAAAGGCCCAATTTCCCCAAATTTACCTCAAATATCCATCAATTTGGTCCCAATTTCCCACAATTTCAATCCTAAACTCAAATTCACCTTCCATGTGACCAATTTAAACCAAATGCAAGCTCAATGAACCCATGATTTGAGCCCAATTTTGATCTAGGTCAAACCCCCAATTTTGGCTACATGACTTAGTCTCACCAAATTGAACCCCATAACCTACTCAATTTGCTACAATTTGTGTTGAAAACTCTTCATAACAATCTTAAAAATCAAACTTCACCATTAATTGGCCTTGGTGAAGCCTATATTTCATTTAATTTTGACCTAAGTCCAAAAAACCCAAATTTACCCCAAATTGGCCATACCTCAAAAATTCTACCAATTTGATTATCTTAGCCCCAAAATTGACACCCAATTTATGTTAAGAACTCTTCATGACATTCATATTTACCATTTTCAACAATCAATTTGGACTTAGCACAAGTCTAGCCTAATCTAGACCCAAGTCTAGCCAAACATGCCCAAATTGATCAAAATTCTAAAATCCTTCAAATTGAACCACCAATTGAACTCAAAATCATTTCAATCATTCGCTAAAATTCTTCATTACAATCATCTACACAATGTTGATCAATCAATTTGGCTCAAGCTCATGGCTAGCCTAACCCAAACCCAACATTTAACCATTTTGACCAACATGGACCCCTTCACCAAAAATTGACCTAATCAAGCCAAAATTGGCCAAGCAAAGACCACCACAACCACTAAGCCCTTCCTTTGGACCAGGCTAAACCATAAAAAACCCACCAAACCAAGCTATGGACCAATGGATCCCTAAATTAAGGGATTTATGCCCATTTTTGGGCCTCAACCAAAAATCTCCTCATCATCATTAACCCTTGGGGGTAATACTTAATTAAGCACCCCCTGCCCCCCCTAAGCCATGAAGTGACTGATCATTGGCCAGCCACAACCTAGGTCACTGGGAAACACCAGGCTGAGAGCACCCAACTTGATTTAAAATCAAATTATACCTTTCTGATGTGTCCCACTGCCATTGGTCACTTGGGATCTTCCTCTCCTCACCATGGCAGCTAATCCTAACCCTTAGCTTGCCCTGAGAGTGGCCATGGCCATGGCTATTTGAGCATCCATCCCCCACTGCCAAGGAGGCTGCAGAAAATAAACTTTAGCAAAACCTTGCCCATTTCATTCCAAATCATTATCCCAGCATCGCTAACCTTAGCACACCCAATTTCCAGCTCTAATCCCCTCTATGTGAGCTAACTTTCAGAGTTCATTTTCAAGCCCAAAATAGGACACTCTCTGAAACTCAATCAATCTCCAAATTGCTTGTTCGCTGAGCTTCCTCAGACCAAAAGAGGAAGTTATCCCATAAAACCCCCATCCCATAGTCACTCTAACCTTGCTCTAGACCAAAGCCGCACCACCCATTGGAGGAGCTCTAAACCAGACCCAAGCTTGGATCAAATTAGTGCATCCATGAGGCTCGTCAGACCCCACTTAACCTTCCACAAGTATCCAATTGAGGCTAAACCACTTAGACAGAGCTATGAAACATTTTCCCCAAAATCCAAGATCGGTTTGGGACATTGTGAAGCAAACTTATAATTCATGCTTGATCAACCGTATAGATGTGCTCGTCTAGGTTAGATGAACATTTAGAAGCAAATTTCATGTAATTCCATTGAGAATCTAGGAAGAAATTAGGGTTAGAAAACCTACGGTCGCTGGTTTAAACCAGTCGAAGATGAAGACCATGGACTGTCCGATCGCGCATGTACCGGATGAGCGGCTCTGATGCGGTCAAACGACTATACGGTTCCTGAACACGCCATCAAACTAAATAGCGCCAGCCAACCAGAGGAGGACGCGTGGCCCGCTTCGACGTCGTCGCAGGATGATACACTTAAGTGTGAAATTAGGGTATTTTCTCATTAAATTAAATTAACAAATTTTAAAAATTCAAATCTTGGTGTAGAAAAATAGCAAAAATAAAATAAAAATATCCTAGTGCTTAGTGAACAGAGGAGAACAATGTGAAAATGGTTTGAAGTTTATTTGATGAATATTTTATTTTTAATTAATTAAATGCCTATTTGAGTATTTTAACTCTCCATGCATGTAGACATTTTACCATGGCTTGATATTTTGGCATGTTGGTGCCTCTATCATGGGGGATATTCTCTGATTTTTCTAAAGTCAGCGAAAACTTCTAGACAGAGATCTATATTTTTCAAGTTTATGTTTATTATTTACATAAATTAATCATAATGATTAGCATGTTGCTTAGAAAACTCCAAAAAAATTTTGGAAGGTTTATTGTGACTAGAAAACCCTTTGAAAAATTTTTCATGGGCTAAGTCATTAAGAACGAACCTAATTTGCATAAAATCCTAAAACACAAAAAAAATTAATTTGGTAAAAATGAATAGCTAAATTACGTGATTTTTATTCTACGCTATCACTTAAATTTCATAGAACTCTTGATAAAATTTTCAAAATATTTGGAGCTCATTTGATAACTTAACTTGATTTTCTAAGTTAAATGACATTTTTGACACTAAAATTATTTTTAAAAATTAAAAATAACTCAAAAAATAATAAAAATTGGTTTTGGGAGTTCTCTGTGATTAGAGGAATTTTCTTAAAATAAAATTGTAAATAAAATAAAAACTTCATTTTTAAGCCTATTTTGAATATTTAAGTAATTAAAAATTAATAAAAATCACAAAATTAATAAAATTCATGGAAAAGTTCTAAATTATTTCCTAAGAACTTAGAAATAAATGAAATATTTTTCCTAATTTTCTAAGTGAAGATATTGAATTTTAAAGCTTAAATTAATTTTTAAAGGCTAAAAAATGAATTTTTCTTAATCTTTCACTTAAAAAATTCTAAAAATTCAAAAAATAAATTAAAAAAAATGTAAAATTTATTTCTTTGGGTTCCTTGACGTCAGAGAGATTTAAAAAAAAATAAAAGTTAATTTTCTACATTAAAAATATTTTATAATTAACTAATGTTCCATAAATTAAAATAATTTTAATAATTCAAATAGAACTTAAGAAACCATGAAATTTGGGCCAAGTGTTTCCCTTGTCTAATTCTACCTCCAGTAAAAATTTCAATTAATTAGGCTCTGCCTTGGTAAAGTTATGGAATTTTCCTTGAGAAATGCTATTTTTGCATGAAAATAAATATATAAATTAAATTAAATTTTGAAAAATCACATTTTCTCCTTGATGTATTAATTGACCCATGATTAAGGTTTTATGAAAATTCCAAAGTCATTTGAATTAAATTTGATGAATTATGAAGTGATAGAGCATTAGGGGCAAAAGTGTAATTTTGGAAAATTGGTCTTAATTAACACTTAGGCTTAATTCAAGAAATAGAAATGGGCAATCTTTGATCCTAACTAACATATTTGGATGATTGAAATACAAGGGATTAATTGGTAGAAACCAATCTCACTTTTTCCAATTAAAGGATAAATTTGAAATTTCTTAGATTATCAAAATTTGGAAGTCTACCAAATTGAATGATCCTAGGCTTAGGGGTACAGTTCTGAATGTTAATAACTCACTAATTTAATACCCCTATCTGGTGTTCAAGTGACATTCAAATGTTTTGATAATGAATTGTTGTCATTTCAAATTTAATCTCTTTCAAAATGACTAAGACATCCATCAGAAATTTAAGGGCTTGGTGGTGACTTAAGCTAAATCAAATTTGGTTAAATGAATTTTAGAAAAGTGAATAAAAGTTTAACACCTTTTAAACACTATAAGCCCAAGTTAAAATCAAATATGGCGAAGTGTCTTAATAGCATTAACTTGTCCCTTTAAGGGCCATCACCTGCATAATTCTCAAATTGAATGATAAATGATAATCACCCCACTTTTAGGGATAATGAAACATCACTGTTTGTTGAACACTAGAAATATTTACAGGATGGATTATTAAGCAACATAATAAGTTTGAATGAGCTTGAGACTTTTCACCAAGCGGTGAGGGGAAAGCATGAACCTGCCTTTTTCTCCTAATCAGTTGGAAACCTTGAAGGTCTACTAAACTTGATGTGTTTTGCTTAATAAAATCATCCTTAATCAAACCAATAAGGACTCACCAAGATATAATGTAGGAACCTTATTTTTCCCGCCTTGCATAAATGCCCTTACATGCATTTTGAGTTTCAGTTGGAGATGACGGGAAGATCATCCAGGTACGCTTTTATTGTGATTTATTTACCTGCATTTTTGGTTTCCCGCACTTTGTTTTAGTACATTACTGTACTTACTCACCTGCATGTATAACCAAAATACGAACTTTCATGCTAAACAACAATGCCGCCCTGCATGAAAACCAAAACTGCTAGAATAGCTGCAAAACCAAATCAAAACTAAAATCAACCAAGATAAAATTCACCGCCACAACATTTAAAATATAAAACAACTCAAAAATTTAACACAAACATCACAAAAAACAACAACTACAACTAAATTAAGACATCTCTATCGGATGATCGGGAATCTCTCGGAGTGCAACCTATTTGTTCTATTGATCGAGAACTTAATTTATAATGAAAAAAAAAACTAAATTAAAAGTCCACTTATTTGAATGTGTAAGTTACATTTAAAAAAATGTTAACTTATCATTGAAGCTTATAAATCAATTTTTCTTAATTTCTTGCTAATCATAACTATTGCATTGTTTTATTTTGAAAACACTAATTTGCAAAGCTATCAATTTTAACTTTTTTAGCCATGAATAGGATGATTGGATGGTTTCCTGCTAAGTGGGAAGTTGGCCACAATGGAGTTTTTTTAATTATTATTCCATTAACATTATTAATTGGGTAAATGAATATTGAATTCTTTTGGGTTTGAGCTTGGTACTGACAGAAATAGGAAGCTCGATTCCATGAGTGTTGTGAAAGCTTTTAGTGTGATTATTGTTAATGATTTGCTACATTTCACGGATATGGTCATGGGGATACAAATACAAGACACGTCTAATATTAAAAATATAAGACACGAACACTCGTCGAATATAACATTATAATAAAAATTAGTAATATATATATATATATATATATATATATATATATATATATATATNACATTTCACGAATATGGACATGGGGATACAAATACAAGACACGTCTAATATTAAAAATATAAGACATGAACTCTCGTCGAATATAACATTATAATAAAAATTAGTAATATATATATATATATATATATATGTATATATATATATTACAACCTCATTTAAATCAGCTTATATGCAGGAATCAGGCAGCCTTCATCAAGGATAGAAGTATTGTTGATAATGTGCTCTTGGCTCAAGAGTTGGTATTGGATTTGGACAGAATCACTTAAGAAGGTAACTTAATTCTCAAATTGGATATAAAAAAGGCAAATGACACAATCAGTTGGAGGTTTGTTGAACAAGTTCTCATTGCTAGAGGTTTCTCCCCATCCTTCATCTCTCTAATCAACAGATGGATGACTAATAATTTCCATTCCATCTTCATCAATGGAACCTCCCATGGGTTTTTCAGTGCATCTAGAGGTATCAAACAAGGTGACCCCCTTTCCCCTACCATTTTTACTTCGGTTTTTGACTACTTATCTAGAATCTTGAATGAGTTGGCTACCAGGAAACCCCACTCCCTTTTTAGCCATAGATCTTCCACCTTAATTAATCATCTGGCCTTTGCTGATGACATCATCATTTTTTCAAAAGCTACCAAATCTACTGTTAAATTATTCATGCAAAGCTTGGAGAGTTTTCAGGAGGCCTATGGTATGAAATTAAATAAGCAGAAGTGCATCTCCATCTTTAGCAAGCAATGTAAAAGTGAGCTAAAGACCCAGGTTTCTGATGTCACTGGCTTTACGAATAGTCATCTCCCTGTGAAATATCTTGGGGTAATTCTTATCAAAGGAAGAACAAAAAACTCTCACTTTGATCACATTTTAGAAAAGATTCAAAGCAAGCTTCAAGCATGGGATAATTCCTTTTTATCCAATGGGGGTTGAATAACACTTTTAAAAAGTGTTTTATCTGCTATTCCCTCATATCTACTGCAAATGATTATTCTAAAAAAGTCCACTCAAAGACTGTTAGAAGGAATTTTCAATAGATTTCTATGGGCTGGTCAAAGGAAGCAAAAACACTGGACAAATTGGGCTAAGGTATGTAAACCATTTATGGAAGGAGGGTTAGGCTTCAAGTCCCTCCCCCAAATTATGCATACTAACCTCTGCAAACTATGGATCAAATTCAGATCTCAGTCCTCACTTTGGGCTGAGTTCTTGGGGGAAAAATATTGCAAGCATCAACACCCTACCCATGTATCTATGGGTTTACAGGATTCCCCCATTTGGAAAAAGATGTTGCTGATTAGGGAGGAAGATGAAAAAATGTATGTCTGGGAGATTAGTGAGGGATTGGTTAACATATGGTGGGATAACTGGTCTTTGGAAGGCAATATTCTAAATGATCAATTTGCTCTAGCCTCTCCAAAGTTTTTCAAGGACCTCTGAGATCATGAAAAGTGGAATCTTACTCCTATTCTTCCTTTTTGCAGCCCTTCTCAAATCTCTAATATTCTGAAACTCTTTGTTAACCTTGGGCAAAAGGACAGATTTTCTATAAAAAAGAACCTACTATCTTCTCAGCCTCCCCAACAGGTGGTGGATTGGGGTCAAACAATTTGGAATAAATTTCTAACTCCCTCCATGTCATTTTTTATATGGAGATTCTTCTTAAAATTTATTCCCACTGATGATATATTGAAATTGAAAGGCCTAAGGGGTCCCTCTAGATGTTTTTTCTGTCTTACTGAGGAGGAAACAATTGCCCATCTATTTTTTGCTTGTCCCTGGGTGCAGGAAGTTTTGTCTATTGTGATTGGAAAATTGAAAGTCCCAACCTTCAATCTATCATGGGAGGTATTATATAATTGTTGGTCAGAGTGGAGGGGAACCAATCTACAAGACATCCCCAACATTGTGTCTTGGTTTGTTTGGATGGCTAGTAACCATTTAAAGTATGAAACCTCTCCTATTGAGTCAATTAAGGTTGGTCTAAACTGTATTGCCTTAATACAAAAACTGATTAAATTTAAAGGTTTTGAAGTTGTGTTGGAGCTGAGCCCATCTTCTATTCCTACCATTACCAAAGTCTTGAAAATTTGCTGGTCTCTACCAAAGTATGGATGAATAAAAGTTAACACTGATGGTAGCTATAAATCTCAGTTTGCTGGTATTGGTGGAGTCTTTAGGAATCATGAGGGGAAGTGCATCATGTTCTTCCAATCTCCTGTTAATGCTTTGGATCCACTTGAAGCTGAATGTCAGGCTGTTTTTTGGGCCCTTAACTTAGTCAGATCTTGCCACTTCAACCAGCTATGGGTTGAATCTGACTCTTTGACGCTTATTAACATTATCAAGGGCTCCTATAACACCCCTTGGATCTTAATAAGCTGGATTTCTGGGATTCATCAATTACTGAAGAACTTCACTATAAAGTTTTCCTATATCCATAGAGAAGGTAATAAACCCTCCAATTGGCTAGCTAGAAGGGGTCTCTATACTGAAGAATCTATGGNACATCATTTTTTCAAAAGCTACCAAATCTACTATTAAATTATTCATGCAAAGCTTGGAGAGTTTTCAGGAGGCCTCTGGTACGAAATTAAATAAGCAGAAGTGCATCTCTATCTTTAGCAAGCAATGTAAAAGTGAGCTAAAGACCTGAGTTTCTGATTTCACTGGCTTTACGAATAGTCATCTCCCTGTGAAATATCTTGGGGTAATTCTTATCAAAGGAAGAACAAAAAACTCTCACTTTGATCACATTTTAGAAAAGATTAAAAGCAAGCTTCAAGCATGGGAGAATTCCTTTTTATCCAATGGGGGTTGAATAACACTTTTAAAAAGTGTTTTATATGGTATTCCCTCATATCTACTGCAAATGATTATTCTGAAAAAGTCTACTCAAAGACTGTTAGAAGGAATTTTCAATAAATTTCTATGGGCTGGTCAAAGGAAGCAAAAACATTGGACTAATTGGGCTAAGGTATGTAAACCATTTATGGAAGGAGGGTTAGGCTTTAAGTCCCTCCCCCGAATTATGCATACTAACCTCTGCAAACTCTGGATCAAATTCAGATCTCAGTCCTCACTTTGGGCTGAGTTCTTGGGGGGAAAATATTGCAAGCATCAACACCTTACCCATGTATCTGTGGGTTTACAGGATTCCCCCATTTGGAAAAAGATGTTGCTGATTAGGGAGGAAGATGAAAAAATGTATGTCTNTATTGAAATTAAAAGTAATTCTAATAAAAATATGAGTAAAGAGTGCTCACCTATTAATATAACATNATTGAAATTAAAAGTAATTCTAATAAAAATATGAGTAAAGAGTGCTCACCTATTAATATAACATATTCAAATCTTGTCTAAATTGAAACATTCTTGTTTAAAAAGGTTCAAAACTCTAGTAAACTTGGTTCAAACTTTGTTTAAATATTTTTGAATTTTATTCAAATAATGCTTGTAGATGGTTCAACCATTTATCATAAAAAATTCAAGTTAGCATTAAAATCTTTTTTATTTTTGAACAAACTCTATTTGATTAAGGGTTGATTTTGGCCCAGATAACATTTTAAATCTTTAAAACTATTAATAAATCATTATTTAAATAAGTTGAAAATAAATTGAAGAAGGTTTAACCTTAAACCTAATTTTGAACTTCATTAGAACTAAAAATATAATACTTTTCCTTTTGTTTTGTTTGGAGCATTTCCAATCTAACTGTGAGCTAAGCATCAACATTATTTTACCATTTCGAGAACATTGANCATAACATCTTAAATCTTTGAAACTATTAATAAATCATTATTTAAATAAATTGAAAATAAATTGAAGAAGGTTTAACCTTAAACCTAATTTTGAACTTCATTAGAACTAAAAATATAATACTTTTCCTTTTGTTTTTGTTTGGAGCATTTCCAATCTAACTGTGAGCTAAGCATCAACATTATTTTACCATTTCGAGAACATTGAAAAGAGAACCAAATTGCTCAGACATTTATGATAAAGATAGAATAAGGATTTGATGATTCATAAAGTATTACAATCAAAGTTATTACAATTTTTTTTGTTAGATATATAAGTTGATTGTATAATTTTTTTATGAATCTGACAGTGGTTTGTCATTTTGGTGGATTACAACATATGAAATCAATTCCTCTAATAGTTATAATTAGATAACATAATCTAGCAATTTTCTTGATGAGATTTCTATATTTACTCAACATCCTTCCTTCATTTATGAGTCAATGATGGTTAAAAAATTTTCAAATACATGTAGTAAGACAAATCAAGTACTCATAAATGGATAGATCATAATATAACAAATAAGCAAATTCAAGGCTAAATGATGCATCATGTATCACTTTATGAATTAACANTGTTAGATATATAAATTGATTGTATAATTTTTTTACGAAACTGACAGTGGTTTGTCATTTTGGTGGATTACAACATATGAAATCAATTCCTCTAATAGCTATAATTAGATAACATAATCTAGCAATTTTCTTGATGAGATTTCTATATTTAATCAACATTCTTCCTTCATTTATGAGTCAATGATGGTTAAAAAATTTTCAAATACATGTAGTAAGACGAATCAAGTACTCATAAATGGATAGATCATAATATAACAAATAAGCAAATTCAATGCATCATGTGTCACTTTATGAATTAACAATGGGAAACTAATGGGCTACTTATGATCGCTTTTGATTTTAATTTTTTATTTTTTCATTAATTTTTTTTATTTATAGTTTACTTTGAAAAGGAACATGTAAGGTTTGTAATAAATGTCTAGTCATTCTGAAAAATACTCAAAATAATTTATAGATAAATTGAGTGCCTTTTAATTAAGTTAATTTTGTTAAGATAAAGAATTAAAACGTTGAAAANGAAGGAACATGTAAGGTTGTAATAAATGTCTAGTCATTCTGAAAAATACTCAAATTAATTTATAGATAAATTGAGTGCCTTTTAATTAAGTTAATTTTGTTAAGATAAAGAATTAAAACGTTGAAAAATTCACTAAAAATGTCTTTAGAATAAAAGACAAGAATAATTAAACAAAAAGAAAAAAAAACCAAAGAGAACCCATACATTCTTCTGAAAAATAACTCTTAATTAAGAAAATGACACATAATTTTAGAATTTTAAATTTTTAAATGAAATAATCATATAATTGTTTATAGGGTTAACTTCACTTTGAAAAAAAAATTTAAGAAAGACTCCAATTGTGTAAGAGTAAGAGTAATAGATCTTGATATGCTTAAGACTACTCAAAATTTTCATTGTTTTGGATTTGAGTCCTAATTGACCCATTTTATCTTAATATATAAAACTCGCACTTAATTTATAAGCATAAGATTGAGAAGAAAAAAAGGACAGAAAAAGAAGACTAATGACAGNCCAAAGAGAACCCATACATTCTTCTGAAAAATAACTCTTAATTAAGAAAATGATACATAGTTTTAGAATTTTAAATTTATAAATGAAATAATCATATAATTGTTTATAGGGTTAACTTAACTTTGACAAAAAATTTAAGAAAGACTCCAATTGTGTAAGAGTAAGAGTATTAGATCTTGATATGCTTAAGACTACCCAAAATTTTCATTGTTTTGGATTTGAGTCCTAATTGACCCATTTTATCTGAATATTTAAAACTCGCACTTAATTTATAAGCATAAGATTGAGAAGAAAAAAAGGACAGAAAAAGAAGACTAATGACAGAATAATTAAGAGTTAACAACTTTGAATCTTATATATAAGGTAAGAACTTACAATAAAGTATCAATTCGAATTTAAGTCTATTTTGCATGTAAGGGATTCATAAGTACCACCAGAGGTTAAGTTGACCTGACAGTGGTCTTAGAATCTAGCTCAAAAAGGACAGCCAGCTAATCTTACGAAATTGCTTCGAAAATAATATGGCCAAATTTAGCATGCAAATGTAAGATGGGTTAGTTTATTTTTAGATATAGGTATTAGGATACACAAGTTAGTCACTAAAGCTAAGAAGTCCAATCACATGGGTATAAATTCTCGCAATTTAATATAAATTTTTTTAAATTATTTCTAAATTATTTTAAGTTTCAGTATTGGAGCGCATAAATTAACCATTAAGAATGTGTTTGGGGCAGTTTGTGTGTTTTATGATAAACAGTTTATTCAGAAACATGGCCTGCGGGTTGACCTTGGGGTTCGATCTGCGGCCCGCATTTAGTGGCAAAATGAAACCGCGTTTTTGGATAAACAGGCAAAACACACGATCCAAACGGTACTGTGACGTTTTCAAAAACGCCCCCGCACATATAAGCTATCCCAAACATATCCTAAAGCTAAGAATCATGATCTCCTTTTAATAAATTAATGACATAAACTATATATATATATATATATATATATATATATATATATATATATATATATATATANTAATATAAATATTTTTATATTATTTCTAAATTTTTTTTAGTTTCAGTATTGGAGCGCATAAATTAACCATTAAGAATGTGTTTGGGGCAGTTTATGTGTTTTATGATAAACAGTTTATTCAGAAACATGGCCTGCGGGTTGACCTCAGGGTTCGATCCGCGGCTCGCATTTACTGTGAAAATGAAACCGTATTTTCAGATAAGCAGACAAAACGAGCGATCCAAACGGTACTGTGATGTTTTCAAAAATGCCCCCGCAATTATAAGCTGCCCCAAATATTTCCTAAAGCTAAGAATCATGATCTCCTTTTAATAAATTAATGACATAAACTATATATAGATTTTTTATTTTCTCTTAAGTGAGCTAGGCTATTATTTATAATGCGTTACTCACAAGTTATATAAATGTGCTAAGCAATATGAAATTTATTTAATTAAAAATTTATGTAATTACATTTTTACGAATATATCAAAGGTACAAATTATGTCCATGAGAATATTACATTATTCGGCCAATTTTGTAATAATNCAGCAATATGAAATTTATTTAATTAAAAATTTATGTAATTACACTTTTACGAATATATCAAAGGTACAAATTATGTCCATGAGAATATTACATTATTCGGCCAATTTTGTAATAATAGCTTACATAAATAAGCCATAAAAAAATTTAATGAATATTTTTTCATTCTATATTTGATTTTAGGCATTTCAAAATTTAGGTAAAATTTATTTCTTACAGGAAAAATTTGCATCCGTAAGACGCATGCAACATTGCATACTTCAGTAACCTATAAATAGGTTACAGTGGGTATTGGGGGGTTATATCCGCGTTATACCCCATGTAACCTCCATGTAACCTACAAAAAAAAAAGAAACGCGGAACTTACTAGAAGGTACATATAGGTTACAGGGGGGTTACAGGGAGATTACAGGGGGTATAACGTGGGTATAACCTCCTAATACTCTCCCTGTAACCTTATTGTAGGTTACTGTCGTAAGCAGCTCTGCGTATGTCTTACGTACGCACATTTTTTCCGTTTCTTACGGGACGTTCACCATAGAATTTGAGAGGCCGCTCCAAATAATAATGGAAAAAACCCCATAAAACTATAGGAATTTCTGCTGGATAAAATAAAATCCAATTCCAGTTAAGTTCAAAAAAAAATAAATAAATAAATAAATAAAGGTAGTTAGACTTTGCTGTGCTACACCCACTTTAATCTATCTACTAATAATAATGACATTGTAAGNACATAAGAAGCATGCAGCGCTGCATACGTCAGTAAACTATAAATAGGTTACAGGGGGGTATTGGAGGATTATATCCGCGTTATACCCATGTAACCTCCATGTACCCTACTGTAACCTACAAATGTATGAAAAAGAAGCACGGAACTTACTAGAAGGTACATATAGGTTACAGGAAGGTTACAGGGGGTATAACACCGTTATAACCTCCCAATACCCTTCATTAACCTATTTGTAGGTTACTGACGTAAGCAGCTCTGCGTACGTCTTACGTACGCAAAATTTTTTCCGTTTCTTACGGGACGATCACCATAGAATTTGAGAGGCCACTCCAAATAATAATGTAAAAACCCCATAAAATTATGGGAATTTCTGCTGGATAAAATAAAATCCAATTCCAGGTAGGTTCTATAAGACAAAAAAAATAAAAAATAAAAAATAAAGGTAGTTTGACTTTGCTGTGCTGCACCCACTTAATCTATCTACTAATAATAATGACATTGTAAGTCTTCAAGCTTTTACTTTAAGGCTCTCCAATGTTAAGGCATCATTAATAGGTTCTTGAAAAAATTAAAGTTCTTACTACCTTTGGTACAATTAAATAAAGGTAGTTAGGCTTTGCTGTGCTATAACCCAAAGGTTTAACGAGACTTTTTATTTTTAATTTTGAAAATATACCTTAAATAAAAAAATTAAATTAAATCCTACAAAACAAATATTAGTATAAGAAAGTATGTATAATATTCAATCATATAAATTATGACAAAGATTAGTCCAAGTAGCCACGCCCATATAGACATTATCACATTACACCTACAATGAAAGAAATTTATAATATTTATTTTTAATTTTTTTGCACTTTTAGGGATGGCTCCCGACAACAATGATGTCTCAAGCTGAGATTACACATGTTCAAAACATGCAAAAATAACATATTATGAACATACTTTTTTGGCCAAACCATAATCCTATTTATAAATTTTGCATAGATTTTAAAATATGGGATTTTACCATTTTATTTAGGTTATAAAGGGTCTTATAATTAAATAATAAATAATGTGTGATATATAATATTAATTGAAGGTGCTTTTAACATAATGAGGTGTAAATCTTGACCCAAGGTAAATTCATACCTTATTGTATCTTATGGAAGAGNTGCCCATATAGACCTTATGACATTACACCTACGATGAAAGAAATTTAAAATATTTATTTTTAATTTTTTTGCACTTTTAGGGATGGCTCCCGACAACAATGATGCCTCAAGCTGAGATTACCCATGTGCAAAACATGCAAAAATAATATATTATAAATTTTGCATGGATTTTAAAATGTGGGATTTTACCATTTTATTTAGGTTATGAAGAATCTTATAATTAAATAATAAATAATGTGTGATATATAATATTCATTGAAAGTGCTTTTAACATAATGAGGTGTAAATCTTGACCCAAGGTAAATTCATACCTTATTGTATCTTATGGAAGAGAACTAAAATTTTTCTATAACTTTTATATGGATTGAACAAATAACAATGAATACTTTTTTTATCAATGATTAAAAAACTTTGGTATTTTTATTAGCATAAGAATTTAAAGTTATTTAGTATATGTTATTAAATTTTGATTGTAGTTACAATTATAATAGATCTAGCATGTAGTGCCCTTTCTTCAACCTATCTTAAACTAGGGATATACATAGGGTTATTGAAGAATCCTTATTTTCAAGCGAAATTGGGGTAAATATGGAAATAATTTAATTCATAAAAAAATAGTAGGATAGAAACTAATTGGAACAAGGNAACTAAAATTCTTCTATAACTTTCATATGGATTGAACAAAAAATAATGAATACTTTTTTATCAATGATTAAAAAACTTTGGTATTTTTATTAGCATAAGAATTTAAAGTTATTTAGTATATGTTATTACATTTTGATTGTAGTTCCAATTATAATAGATCTAGCATGTAGTGCCCTTTCTTCAACCTATCTTAAACTAAGGACATACATAGGGTTATTGAAGAATCCTTATTTTCAAGCGAAATTGGAGTAAATATGGAAATAATTTAATTCATAAAAAAATAGTAGGATAGAAACTAATTGGAACAAGGGTTTTATAGTTGACAATGACACTTTGTTTCACAAAGCATGAGCTCCCTTATGGCAAGCTATGATTTAAGCAAACTAACTTAAGAAGAGCTTGGATTAGTTGCAAAAAATTATAGAAATAATGTTTGGAAGAAATATAGCTAATTGATGAAATTTGCATAACATGAGGTAACTTTAACCCTGATGTCTAACCTTCTCCCCCTTAAGGTCACTCAATTTAATGGATAGAGAGATATTTATCCGTTAATACTATGCGAGGCATCAATAAATTTACGGATAACCTAGTAATTTTAATCTTAGATATGATTAGAAAATATCCAAAAAGATGAATACAAGCGTCAAATCCTTAAAACCAACTAATCATTCGCCACCTAAGAAAAAAGCTCAAATAAATTTGGTCATGTTGATAAACTATGGGACTTTCAATCAAATCATTATATGGCTAATCTAATATCTTATTGAAGGTCTACATCAATTCAACAACTTTTAGGACAAACATAAACTAGAATTGAGCAATTAGTGTTTAGAGCTAATTTTTTTCCCTTGGCTTATCTTGGATTGAGTTAATTCATTATTGTAGCTCACTTTAGTAGCCACTTAAGAAGTAATAGGAATAGTTTGACCAAGTTAAAGCTTAATCGAATGCGTAAACTATTAAATGGGTTATTTTCAGTTTATAAGTAAATTATAATTGACTAAGAGTCACTATTAGAGACCATCTTAGTCAAAATTTGGACCTCCTTGTCCAATTAGAATCACTAATGCTTAAAATTAGGTTCAGTTATATATAGAATTATCTTAATAAATTATTAATGAGTGAATGGGTAAATTTAGATTGGTTAGCTCACTTTTGGTCATTTGGCATTAGGTAAAATGTCAAGGCTCTTAAGATAAAGATTGAGCATTTAGTATATGTGACCTATAAAATATATAATTAATTTAATGACTTTCTAAGTTGGTCATCATATGTTCATTTGTCAACCTAAAGCTAAGTGGACTAAGTGAAAAAAAGGCTTGATTATACTTTTTTTATGATATTCAGGATAGTTAAACACCATTAGTAATCTTAACAATATAAAGATTAATTAATTGCTCATTTAAAGTTATGTGAATATTCATAATTAATTGATTTTGATTGAGTTTATTTTGAATAAATATTGCTAAGCTTTAGCTTATATTCTAAAAGTAGTTGGTTAATTGAAATCAAATGGTCATGGATATTTTGATTGATCTTAAGCTATTTTGACTCTTATGGATTGTTCATAGCTTGTAACTATGATCAAATTCACCTAGCTTAAAATATTGATGCCTAAGAGTGACTAGAGAAACCTAGGAACCATAAAATGGAATAATAACATGGAATGTTCAAATCATTCACTCACCCATGAAGTGTAACTTTGGATTTTATTTTTCCTATAAAAAATATAGTTCAAGCTCACATAGACTAGAAATAAAGTTCAAGGTCTATATTATTTATCAAATGAAAGAGGTTATTTTACCCTTGGGTTATTCATTGTTTGGTTTATGCTATCATGAAATTAAGTGAACTTTAGGCTATATTATAAGCTAAACTAGACTTAACTACACTACTAATGTTACCTGATAGAGCTGTTTAAGTCCTTTTTGATAGCTAGAGAATAAATTTATTGTAATACATTCTTAAGAGAATTTAAAAATTATTCGCTCTACATAAAGGTAGGAGTATGAATGGAGGGATTAAATTAGTCTAACAAGTCTAAAGCCTTATCATTCATATTAAAAAATGTTGTCAATAAATAGACCCCATTAGTTATGTTGGATTTACACAAATATAATACATTTATTGCTATTAAATGAATCAATGCAAAGGATCTAAAAATATAGTCAAATTTGTAGTTAACCTTAATAATTAGTTTTAAAAGTTTAAGCTGTTTGTTTAAATTTTATTTGGAGTAAGTTGGTAAAAATTTAGAAGGACCCAAGAAAAACATAAACCCATTAATTTCTTAGGTAAAGAAGGTAGACCCATGAATATCTTAATTTAGAGCAGATTAGGACTAATGGAGATTATACTAGGAAAGGTTTAAAATACATGATCCAACTTAATTTAACTCTTATGTTGCTGGTCTAGTAAAATAATTATGAAGTAAAAAAACCAACCATTCTAAGTGTACAAAATCTTAAGATATGAGAGAATGATATCTGATCCAGGTGAATATAGTTGTGTAAAATTTATAAAGTTGACTCTGCTTTACAACAGTGTTAAAATCTTGATGTTGTATTTTATGAATAATAATGTTAAGTGCTTAATGTTGGGATTCTATGCAAGTATATGTACTGTTATCAAGTAATATAAGACTTTCTATTTAAGTCCCAAATATCGATCCCACAAGAAAGGTTTAAATTTGAGATGATAAATTAACTAGGAAATTTGCAGAAATAAAATGAAATTACTGTCACTAATTTTGAATGTTTGAGATACTATCAAAACTAAATTATTAACTACTAGTAAAAATTTTAATTTAGAGTTTAAAATAGTAAGTACTAAACTATGTTTATGTGATGAAGTTTTCTAATATGAAAAAAGCATCTTTCCCACTATAATGAGTTTTTGGTGAAATGGGATAAGATAAATGATTTAAATTTATTATGTGCCAAATAAGAGCAATTTTAATTCTCTATCCTGATTTAGTGTTATAGAAAATTATTGGCTAATCTTAGGTTTAGTCCCTAAATCCGTGGCTAGGCAAAGAGGATACTGGCTTCCACTCCAGAGCTCTCACTTCTTTTCCCCTGGATGCTAGCTCTCGCTTTAGTCTTTAAACACTAAGATTGATTTGAGGATTTTAGTCTGTCACCCTAAAAATCTCCAATTTTACACCCAATAAAGTATATTTCTCTATTTATTTTTACTTAATTCCATGAACGAAATCTTCTTAATGGACATAAACGTGATTCTCACTTTGTTGTAGAACTCATACTCCATTTCCCAAATCATATGTTTCACAACATATTTCAACAATTCAATTGGCCAGATCGAAATGTAAATTAAGAGCAGAGTTGAAAAACCATCACAATTTATTTTATAATTTAACATTGGCACATCCTTATCATCTCTTCATTTCACCATATCTCAGAGTATGGAGAAATATAAAGGAAACTACTCAAACTTCATGACAAAGAAAATACAAAACATAAATTTCATAAATAAAGGGAAGTTTAGACAACAATAATAAATAAACAACAATTATCTGAAACTCTTTCTCAAAGCAACTCCCTTATAGCCTCTCTTAGGAAATGTAGGAAGAAGAAATATCTCACTTCTCTCCCTCTCCAACACTTCTTAGAGAGTAATTCACACTTAAACTCACCACAAAAACTCAAAACTATACAGAAAATAAATGACTAATGGTGTGGAATGGCGTGAAATGATGTAAAGTGGCAAGGAGGAGTGGAAGAGATGTGAAGGGGGGCCAAGAATGAGCAGAGGAGTGTGAAGAGAGTCTTTTCTCATCAATTTTGGCTCTAAATAGAGCCTAAGGTCGGTTCTCCAATAGGTGCATCAAAAAACTCTTCAAAAAGCGTCCAAATTCGTCAAATCTTCTAGAAACTGTGTCTACAGGGACACAGGCACCGTCGGTGCCCATTCTGGCACTGTCGGCGCCAGTGGCCATCTAATTAAATCTGTCTTCTCTATGAAACGACACCGTCAGTGCCCAGTTTGGCACCGTTGGTGCTGAACAATTTTTCAAAAACTCCATTTTGACTCCAAGTTTCATCTTTTTTGCTTTCTTTTTGCTCCAAGTCCTAAGAATTAACAACCTGTAATAAAACATAAAAAAATACCTTCCATTAAAGTGTAATATCGCCAAAAATGAGTATACAATATGGCTCTAAATATGCATATATTTTTGGTGTATCAAAATCCACCAAACTTAAATGTTACTTGTCAATATGACTCATGAAAAAGATTTTAACTTCAAGATTTCTATATTTTAGTCCACTAAATATAATAGTATAACTTAAGAAAAATATAAAATAACTCCAGTTAACACTAAAGGTAGAAGAATATCTAGCAGTCAAGTCTAAGATTTTTTATTCTCTATTCTTTTCAAAGAAAATTGCAAATTATTCATATTAAAGTCACTTAAAATATCCATATGAAAAAGAATTTCATGAAACTTTACTAGTAAATATGCTAATACTAAAATATATGTTTAGAAAATGTAGTCAAGCCTCCTTCTTTAGGTTGATTCAAAGCCAATTTTTAACTAGGCTCTCCTCAAGCTTCTCTTCACTTCTATTTCTTCTATTTTCTTTTCCTTTTCAGGATCATTTTCAATCCTTTTTCTTTTATTTTCTTTTCTCTTTTTTTTATGTGAGGATTACTATATCTGGATAGCATTTAATGACTTTTAACTTCACTATCCTCTTCTTAAAGTTAAAAAAAAATTTCACATTCCTTCACTTTATAAATTTATATTAGCCTTAAAGATTTTTCATAAAGTATATTCTTTTCTTCTTACATGAATTTCTGAGATTCTTAATATTTCAAAAATACACAGTCCTTTACTTAAAATAGAAAAAGATAGTCTTATTCTATCATACCAAATATCTTAATTTTTGAAATTAACCTTTATTATTGAAAATTTTTACTTAAGTTTACTATATATTTAGAAACACAAATATAGTTATCTCTTTATTATTGAAAAATTTTACTTAAGTTTACTATATATTTAGAAACATAGATATAGTTATCTAAAGTTACCCACTAATACCAAAGGTCATGTTAAATTTTAAAATATTTTGAAAATATAACTAATTGAGGAAAAATAAAATTAAGTTTCTTTTCTTTAAAAAGGAATTTTTCTTCCTTCCACCCAAACTTAAATTTTTAAAAGATTTTGCATGAAAAACTGAGAAATAAAGGGTCAAAGAAAACATTTAATACATAAGGAAAAGGCTTACCTGTTGAAGATTCTGATTTGAAACTTAACTTTGAAATATTGCACGTGCTAATATGAAAAGCTAAGAAACTTAAAACATTAAATAACACATAATACATATAAAAATTTGTTGAGAAAGAGTTAACAACAAATACATCCAACAAAGTACTTAAAACTAATAACAATACTAAAATGGTTCCCAATGTAAAAACAGTCTCACAAATCTACAGTTCACAAATCAACATAACATTTAAAATAAAGTGATACTCTAAAAATAAATAAATAGTCTCGATAATAAACTACAACCAAACATAAACTAAACAAAAATTTAACTAAAGCATCACCAATCATCATCATCTTCTTCTTCTTCTTCCACATCCAAATTCTTCTACTGACATGGGGTAAGAACATGGTGAGTAGGAAACTGAACTTTGTGATCACCCCTCATGTATCTGACCATTACATCATCATAAACAACATCTTATTCAAACTTATGTCTTATTAAATCATCATTGTGTGCATTTTTGGCCTCTATATTTTCCATTCTACTCTCTATTCTCAAGATATCTCTCTATTAGATCATCATCTGCTCCATAAGTTTTGAGATAGTAAGGGTGCTAGAAGTAGTACTTGAAGTAGAAGGAATATCCCTGGTCCTACTTCCAGATCTCCATCCAACATGAGATTTATAAGTTTTTATATTGGCAGGCCCAATAGGTTTTAGAGCTTCAATCCTCTCCTAATCCACTCTTAAATCAACTCCTGCATGTTCAAATAGTGTGAAGATCAGGGCAGGGTGTGCTAAACCACCAGTAGTCTCTCCAAAAGTAATAGATCGAGTGTTTCTATAAATAATAGAGCCAACATCTATCCTTCTCATCTGCTGGATACAGAAGTTCAAGATGGCTCTATCCTTTGTAACCTCACTATGATGATTTCGTGGTATTGTTCTTCCAGAAATAAAGTAGTGCCAGGCCTTAGATACTAAATTTAACATAGAAAGAAAGAAGTTTTCCTTAACACCATTCATCGCCTTCCAAGTTCCTCTTCCATCAGTAAGAAAAGAAATAACTTCATCCAAGGCCTCATTCGTAGCAGAAAATGATTTGTATTGGCAGTTATACACATCTTATAATTGATAAAATTCATTAATTTTCCTTGGAGTAAACTCCATGTCGGCAGTATTTTGGTTAGAGGAGTTGCCTGTTAGAAGTTGTCGGTCACTGGAATCGAAATCGTCGCCCGCTTTAGAAGAACATTTTAATTTACATATATATATATATATATATATANATAGATAGATAATTATCAGTTAATACTACGCGAGGCATCAATAAATTTAGGGATAACCTTAATTTTAATCTTAGATATGATTAGAAACTATCCAAAAAGATGAATACAAGCTTCAAATCCTTAAAATCAGATAATCATTCACCACTTAAGAATATAGCTCAAATAAATTTGGTCATGTTGATAAACTATGGGACTTTCAATCAAATTATTATATGGCTAATCTAATATCTTATTGAAGTTCTACATCAATTCAACAACTTTTAGGACAAACATAAACTAGAATTGAGCAATTAGTGTTTAGAGCTAATTTTTGTCCCTTAGCTTATCTTGAGTTGAGTTAATTCATTCTTGTAGCTCACTTTAGTAGTCACTTAAGAAGTAATAGGAATAGTTTGACCAAGTTAAAGCTTAATTGAATGCATAAACTATTTAATGGGTTATTTTCTGTTTATAAGTAAATTATAATTGACTAAGAGTCACTATTAGCGACCATCTTAGTCAAATTATGGAGCTCCTTGTCCAATTAGAATCACCAATGCTTAAAGTTAGGTTCAATTATATATAGAATTATCTTAATAAATTATTAATGAGTGAATGGGTAAATTTAGATTGGTTAGCTCACCTTTGGTCATTTGGCATTAGGTAAAATGTCAAGGCTCTTAAGATAATGATTGAGCATTTAGTATATGTGACCTATAAAATATATAATTAATTTAATGACTTTCTAAGTTGGTCATCATATGTTCATTTTTCAACCTAAAGCTAAGTGAACTAAGTGAAAATAGGCTAGCTTTGACTTTTTTTTGATATTCAGGATAGTTAAACACCATTAGTAATCTTAAACAATATAAAGATTAACTAATTGCTCATTTAAAGTTATGTGAATATTCCCAATTAATTGATTTTGATTGAGTTTATTTTGAATAAATATTGTTAAACTTTAGCTTATGTTCTAAAAGTAGTTGGTTAATTGAAATCAAACGGTCATGGATATTTTGATTGATTTTAAGCTATTCTGACTCTTATGGATTGTTCATAGTTTGTAACTACGATCAAATTCACCTAGCTTAAAATATTGATGCCTAAGAGTGATTAGAGAAACCTAGGAACCATAAAATGGAATAATAACATGGAATGTTTCAATCATTTACTCACCCATCAAGTGTTACTTTGTAATTTATTTTTCCTATAAAAAAATATAGTTCAAGTTCACATAGACTAGAAATGAAGTTCAAGGTCTATAGTAATCATCAAATGAAAGAGGTTATTTTACCCTTGGGTTATTCATTGTTTGGTTTAGTCTATCATGAAATTAAGTGAACTCTAGGCTATATTATCAGACAAACTAGACTTAACTACACTACTAATGTTACCTTGTAGAGCTGTTTAAGTCCTTTTTGATAGCTAGAGAATAAGTCGATTGTAATACATTCCTAAGAGAATTTAAAAATTATTGGCTCTACATAAAGGTAGGAGTATGAATGGAGGGATTAAATTAGTCTAACAAGTCTAAAGCCTTATCATTCATATTAAAAAAATGATGTCAATAAATAGACCCCATTAGTTATGTTGGACTTACACAACTATAATACATTTATTGCTATTAAATGAATAGATGCAAAGGATCTAAAAATTAAGTAGAATTTGTAATTAACCTTTATAATAAGTTTTAAAAGTTTAAGTTGTTTGTTTAAATTTTGTTTGGAGTCAGTTGGTAAAAAAATAGAATAACCCAAGAAGGACATAAACCCATTAATTTCTTACGTAAAGAAGGTAGACCCATGAATATCTTAATTTAGAGTAGATTAGGACTAATGGAGATTATACTAGGAAAGGTTTAAAAATAAATGATCCAACTTAATTTAACTCTTATGTTGCTAGACTATTAAAATAATTTTGAAATAAAAAAACGAACCATTCTATGTGTAAAAAATCTTAAGATTTGAGAAAATGATATCTAATCCCGGTGAATATAGTTGTGTAAAATTTATAAAGTTGACTCTGCTTTACAACAGTGCCAAAATCTTGATTTTGTATTTTATGAATAATAATGATAAACACTTAATGTTAGGATTCTACGCAAGTATATGTATCGTTGTCAAGTAATATAAGACTTTCTATTTAAATCCCAACTGTCGATCCCATGAGGAAGGTTTAAATTTGAGATGATAAATTAACTAGGAAATTCACAGAAATAAAATGAAATTACTGTCACTAATTTTGAATGTTTGATATACTATCAAAACTAAATTATTAACTACTAGAAAAAATTAAATATAGAGTTTAAAATAATAACTACTAAACTATATTCATGTGATGAAGTTTCTAATATGAAAAAACATCTTTCCCACTACAAGGAGTTTTAAGTGAAATGAGATCAGATAAATGGTTTAAATTTGTATTGCGCCAAATAGGAACAATTTTAATTCTCTACCCTGATTCAGTGTTAAAGAAAATCATTGGCTAATCTTAGGTTTAGTCCCTAAATCCGTGGCTAGGTAAGGAGGATACTGGCTCCCACTCCAGAGCTCTCACTTCCCTTCCCCTGAAGGCTAGCTCTCGCTTTAGTTTTTAAACACTAAGATCGAATTGAGTATTTTAGTATGTCACCTTGAAAATCTCCAAGTTTACACCCAACAAAGTATATTTCCCTATTTATTTGCACTTAATTCCATGAACAAAATTATCCTTCATGGACTTAAATGTGATTCTCACTTTGTTGTAGGCTCATACTCAATTTCCCAGATCATATGTTTCACAACATATTTTAACAATTCAATTGGCCAGATCAAAATGTAAATTAAGAGCGGAGTTGAAAAACCATCACAATTTATTTTATAATTAAACATTGGCACATCCAAATGATCTTTTCATTTCACCATATCTCAGAGTATGGAGAAAGACAAAGGAGACTACTCAGACATCATGAAAAATATACAACAAAACATAAATTTCATAAATAAAAAGAAGTTCATACAACAATAATAAATAAACAACAGTTATCTGAAACTCTTTCTCAAAGCAAATCCCTTATAGCCTATCTTAGGAAATGTAGGAAGAAGAAATCTCTCACTTCTCTCCCTCTCCAACACTTCTTGGAGAGTAATTTACACTTAAACTCACCACAAAAACTCAAAAATATAAAGAAAATAAATGACTAATGGTGTGGAATGGCGTGGAATGATGTAAAGTGGCAAGGAGGAGTCGAAGAGATGCGAAGAGGGGCCAAGAACGAGCGGAAGAGTGTGAAGAGAGTCTTTTCTCATCAATTTTGACTCTAAATAGAGCCTAATTTTGGTTCTCCAATATGTGCATCCAAAAACTCTTCAAGAATCGTCCAAATTTGTCGAATCCTCTAGAATACGGATGTATAGCGACACTAGCATCGTCAGCGCCCATTCTGGCGTTGTTGGCGCTAGTGGCCATCTAATTAAATTTGTCTTCTCTATGAAACGACACTGTCAGTGCCCAGTTTGGTGCCATCAGTGCTGAATAGTTTTTCAAAAACTCTATTTTGACTCCAAATTTCATCCTTTTTGCTTCATTTTTGCTCCAAGTCCTAAAATTTAACAACCAACAATAAAAAATAAAAAAAATATATTTCCATTAAAGTTTAATATCACAAAAAAAGAGTATAAAATATGGTTCTAAAAATGTATATATTTTTGATGTATCAAAATCCCTCAAACTTAAATGTTGCTTGTCCTCAAGTAACTCTTTTACTGCATAAAAATATGACTCATGACAAAGATTTTAACTTCTAGATTTCTATATTTTAGTCCACTAAATATAATAGTATAACTTAAGAAAAAAATAAAATAAGTCCAGTTAATACTAAAGGTATAAGACTACCTAGCAGTCAAGTCTAAGATTTTTTATTCTCTATTCTTTTCAAGGAAAATTGCAAATTATTCATATTAAAGTCATTAGAATATCCCATATAAAAAACAAAACTTCTGAAAACTTTACTAGTAGCATATGCTAATACTAAAATATAAGTTTAGAAATAGTAGCAAAGCCTCCTTCTTTAAGTTGATTCAAGTGAAGACAATTTTTAATTAGGCTCTCCTCAAGCTTCTCTTCACTTCTTTTTCTTTTCTTTTTTTTTTTCTTTTTCATGATCATTTTCAATCCTTTTTCTTTTCTTTTCTTTTCTTTTCTCTTTTTTTTTTCTTATGTGAGGATTACTATATCTGGATAGCATTTAATGATTTTGAACTTCACTATCCTCTTCTCAAAGTTAAAAAAACTTTTCACATTCCTTCACTTTATAAATTTATAATAGCCTTAAAGATTTTTCATAAAGTATATTCTTTCTTTCTTACATGAATTTCTAAGTTTTTTAATATTTCAAAAATGCACATTCTTTTACTTAAAATAGAAAAAGATAGTCTTATTCTATCATACCAAACATCTTAATCATTAAAATTAACCTTTATTATTGAAAATTTTTACTTAAGTTTACTATATATTTAGAAACACAAAAATAGTTATCTCTTTATTATTGAAAAATTTTACTTAAGTTTACTATATATTTAGAAACATAGATATAGTTATCTAAAGTTACCCACTAGTACCAAAGGTCATGTTAAATTTTAAAATATTTTGAAAATATAACTAATTAAGGAAAAGTAAAATTAAGTTTCTTTTCTTTAAAAAGGAATTTTTCTCCCCCCCCCCTAAACTTAAATTTCTAAAAGATTTTGCATGAAAAATTGAGAAATAAAGGGTTAAAGAAAACATTTAATACATAAAAAAAGACTTACCTGTTGAAGGTTCTGATTTGAAACTTAACTTTAAAATATTGCACGTGCTATTATGAAAAGCAACAAGGCTTAAAATATTAAACAACACATAGTACATATAAAAATTTGTTGAGAAAGAGTTAACTACAAATACATCCAACAAAGTACTAAAGTGTTTCCCAATGTAGAACAATCTCACAAATCTACAGTTCACAATTCAACATAACATTTAAAAAAAAGTGTTGCACTCTAAAAACAAAAAAACAGTCTTAACAATAAAGTACAACCAAACATAAACTAAACAAAAATCTAACTAAAGCATCACCAATCGTCATCATCTTCTTATTCTTCTTCCACATCCAAATTCTGCTGCTGATATGGGGTAAAAACAGGGTGAATAGGAAATTGAACTAAGTGATCACCCCTCATGTATCTGACATTGCTTAATCATAAGCAGCATCATATTCGAACTTCTGTCTTGTCAAATCATCATTGTGTACATTTTTGGCCTCCATATTTTCTATTCTACTCTCTATTCTCAAGATATCTCCTTGTTGGATCATCATCTGCTCCATAAGTTTCTAGATAGTAAGTGTGCTAGAAGTAGTACTTGAAGTAGAAGGAATATCCCTGCTCCTACTTCCAGATCTCCATCCAACATGAGATTCATAAGTCTTTATATTGGCAAGCCCAATAGGTTTTAGAGGTTCAATCCTCTCCTCATCCACTCTAAAATTAACTTTTGCCTATTCAAATAGTGTGAAGATCAGGGTAGGGTGTGTAAACACTAGTAGTCTCTCCAAAATTAATAGATCGAGTGTTTTTATAAATAATAGAGCCAACATCTATCCTTCTCATTTGTTGGATACAGAAGTTCAAGATGGCTCTATCCTTTGTAACCTCACTATGATGATTTGTCGGTATCGTTCTTCTAGAAATAAAGCATTGTCAGGCTTTAGATACTACATTTGACATAGAAAGAATAAAGTTTACTTTAATACCATTCATCACCTTCCAAGCTCCTCTTCCATAAGTATGAAAAGAAATAACTTCATCCAAGGCCTCATTCGTAGCAAAAAAATGATTTGTATTGGCAGTTATACACATCTTCTAACTAATAAAATTCATTAATTTTCCTTCTAGTAAACTCCATGTCGGCAGTATTTTGGTTAGAGGAGTTGCCCGTTAGAAGCTGTCGATCACCGGAATCGAAATCCTTCGTACGCTTTGGAAGGACATTTTAACTTATATATATATATATATATATATATATATAGTTTAGAAAAATATGAAATCAAACCCCATAGTTTTCATAGTTTAAATGAAAGAGCGTTGTACCTCAAACGCTGTATCTATTCTGAAGGATAAACACAAGATTTGAGGATGAGACTCGAACAAATAAATTAAGAAATATATGACGTCCGTTTGGTCTGCGAAACCATTTTATTTGCCGATAATTTGCCCTATTCAATATGAAGAATTAAATAGGGTTTATATTAAGCAGGGTTCGGACAAGCTTCCAATAAGGGTAAGCCCCTAAAGTTAATTACATCTTAAATGACCAAAGTCACCTAAGAAAACTCTCAATAAAAATCAGGAAATATTATCTTCAAGGAGGTCAAAGGATAGGACTTTTCAATGATATCAGACAAAGAGGTGTGAAAAGGGATTGACTCAAATTTGGAACATTTTATTTTTGGAATCAAAAGATGGAAGAACTGGGGGATGTCACAGATCCGGGGGAGAACCTCAGTGACTTCCTAAGCTATCCTAATATTTAATTTCAGTTATGAGGAGAAAATATTTATTTGAGTATTTCAACCTGCTAATTTTATTTGTTAGGGCTTACATTTGTGTGAAATGATCACACAAATAGCCTGGAAGATGTGAGATTTTGGTCGTGACGAACGACAAGCTCAGAATCCTAAAATGAGTTAGGGCTTATATTGTACAACAAAACTGTATAAAGACCTAAAGATAAGGTTAGAATTTATGTTGCATAAGCAGACAACCTCAAAATTCTATGGCTTGTTGTTTAATTCTAAGGAAGGAAATAGGTTTAGTTGGGGAAGACAGGTTTTGATGTTGAAGATGGTTATATTTCCCGCCATGCTAGCTCTAAGCTCCTTGTCATGATGAGTTTAAGTTTTATAATGTGTCAGGTCATGATGTCAAATAAAATGGCCGTATGGTTAAAGTTCTTTAAATGTTATGGGGCTTGTTAAAGTTGATTAAAGCGACACCGGATAGGATCCAATAATTCCCTTGTTCCGGTGCCACTATTTTCTATTGGATTCACTTAGTCAAAATGAATTTAATAAACTCAACTTAATGAGTTCCGTTCTTTCATTTAGACCATGGGAAGCATCGTTAGCAACATTAGGTTACCTCCTCTGAGGGATTACCGATCTTCTGATAGAGACATCTTAATTTAGTTACAATTATTGTTTCGTGATGTTTGTGATTAAATTTTGAGTTATCTTATATTTTGGATGTTGTGGCAGTAAATTTTATCTTCGTTGATTTTAGATTTGATTTTGGTTTTGGGTTTTGGTTTTGTAGCTATCCTAGTAGTTTTGGTTTTTATGTAGGGTGACATTGTTGTTTAGCATGCAAGCTTTGTAAGCATAAAAAGTATAGTATGAAAGTATAAGAAAGATTGCACTATAAACTATAAAATGCGTACATGGCGAGTCTTCTCGTTCCACCACTTGAAACTCAAAAATGCATGTAAGGGCATTTTTTATGAGGCGAGTAAAATAAAGCACTGATGATCTCTCAAATCCTAAATCATATCTTGATGGGTCCCTATTAATTTGATTAAGGATTATTTTTGTTAAGCAAAATATATTAAGTTTAGTAGACCTTCAAAGTATCCAACAGATCTGGAGAAAGAAGCAGGTCCATGCTTCCCTCTCACTGCCTAGTGAAAAGTCTCGAGGTCTTTTTAAACTTATTATATTGCTTAATAACCCATCCTGTAAATACATTTAATGCTCAATGGACATTGATGTCTCAATTATCTCTACGAGTAGGGTAATTATCATTTATAATTTAATTTAAGAATTATGTGGGTGAATACCCTTAGAGGGGCAAGTTAATGTTGCTAAGACACTTTGTCATTTTTTTTTATCTGGGCTTGTAGTGTTCTTAAAGTTGTTCAAATTTTAATTATGTTCACTTTTATAATCCTCATTTAACCAAGTTTGATTTAGCCTAGGTCACTAATAAGCTCTTAAGATTTTGGGTGGATGTCTTAGTTATTTTTTAAAAAGGCTGAATCATAAGTGGTGATGATTCATTTTTGAATGTCATTTGAGCATCAAATAGGGTTGTTAAATTAGTGAGTTATCAACACCCAAAATCATACTAGGATCATTTATTTTAATAGACTTCCAAATTTTAATAATTTAAGGAAATTTCAAATTTAGCTTTTAACTAAGAAAATTGACTTTGGTTTCCACCAATTAATCCCTTGTATTTCAATCATCCAAATATGTTGATTAGGATCAAAGGTTACCCATTTCCTCTTTCTTGACTTAAGCCTAAATGTTAATTAAGGCTAAATTTCTAAAATTACATCTTTTCCCCTAAGGCTCTAATACTTCATAATTCTCCAAATTTAATTCAAATGACTTTAGGTTTTTTATCCCTCCTCACTCATGGTTCAATTAAGACATCAGAGGAGAAAATGTGATTTTCAAATTTTAGTTTAATTTATATATTTATTTATATGCAAGAATAAGATTTTTCAAAGAAAGCTCCATAACTTGACTAAGGAAAAACCTAATCACTTGAAATTTTTAATGGAGGTAGAATTAGACCAAAGAACTCTTGGGCTAAATTTCATGACTTTTTGAGTTTTATTTAAATTATTATAATTATTTCCACTTATGGGCCATTTATTAATTATAAATTATTTCAAATGTGGAAAATTAAGTTTTACATTTTTATTAAATATTTCTGAGGTTAAGGAACCCCGATAAATAAATTTCACATTTTTTTTATTTTTCTTTGAATTGTTAGAATTATTTTAGTGAAAATCCATTTTTAGCCTTTAAAAATTATTTTAAGCTTCAAAATTCAATATCTTCACTTAGATAATCAAGAAAAAAATTCCAATTATTCCTAAGTGCTTAGGAAACAATTTAGAACATTTACATGAATTATTTTTTTTTTGTGATTTCTATCATTTTTTAATTATTTAAATATTAAACAAAGGCTTAAAAATGAAAATTTTATTTTAATTAAAAATTTATTTTTATAAAATTCATCAGATCACAGAGAACTCCAAAAACTAATTTTTATAATTTTTTGAGTTATATTGTGATTGTAAAAATCATTTTAGTGTTAAAAATGGTATTTAACTTAGAAAATCAATTTTAGTTATCAAATGAGCTCCAAATATTTTGAAGTTTCTATGGAGAGTTCTCTGAACTTAAAATTACAGTGGAGATTAAAAACCAAGTCATTTAGATATTTTTATTTCCCAAAATTAATTTTCTTTGCATTTTAGGATTTGTGCAAATTAGGTACATTCTTAATGACTTAGATCATGAAACATTTTCCAAAGGTTTCTGTGGCCATAATAAACCTTCCAAAATTATCTTCGCATTTTCTAAGGAACATGCTAATTATTATAACTAATTTATACAAATAATAGACATAAACTTGAAAAATACGGATCTTTGTCTTGAGATCTCCTCTGACTTTAGAAAAATCAGAAAATGTTCCCTATGATAAAGGCAACAACATGCCAAAATTTCAAGTCATGATGAAATGTCTACATGCATGGAGAATTAAAAGACTCAAAACACTATTTAAATAATTAAATATAAAATATGCATTAAATAAACTTCAAATTATCTCCACATTATTTTCCTCTGTTTACTGAGCAAGAGGATATTTTTATTTTATTTTTGTGATTTTCTTACACCAAGATATGAATTTTTAAAATTAAGCATTTAAATAAATCAGAAAATACCTTATTTATCTATTTAAACGCGCGGCGCTGACTAGATTTTATGCGGCTCTGAAAACACACATGGCGTGCTCTGGTTGGACGTCGCCAACCACATAGCCGCTGACTCGGCCCGCGCTTTATGAACCGAAGAGGTTTCCAGCTTCATCTCGTTCGTTGATGAAATAAACACGCAATCGAACGGCTCCCCGCCATCATCCCCAAATAGGCTAACCTGATAACCGTCCACACTCAAACCTTAAGATTTCCCTCTAGATTTAACCAAGTCTCATGAGGTTTGGTCCTAGAGCTTCATCTACTCAAGAGAAACCTATCTATACAGATTATACGATATGAAATACAGTAAATACATATTGAGAGTGAAAATAGGCTCGGATTAGGGTTGGAGTTCAATACCTTTGTCTGAGAGGGGAGGCCTCAATCAGATGGTTTTAGTAGCTTTGATTGGTCCCAACGAACCTCAAGATGAAGCATTGTGTCCTAGTGAATGGTCTAAGTATGAATTCGACTAAGCTGGATTTCAGGTGTTGGTCTAGAGCTAGGTTAAAGGCTATTTTAGAGGGGCCTTTTATGGGGAATCAACTTCTTTCACTGTGGGAAAGGTGTGTACACATTTAATTGAAGTTTAATTCACTATGGAGGTGTGGAGATATCTACCCTGGTTTTTTGCAAAAAGTGAAGCTTAAAATTAAGCTTCCACAATGAAACTTAGTGGGGGAATAAGGTTGGCTTGAAGTGAGGAGGTCTTAGGGAGACTCTGAGGGCAGTTTGGCAGAGTTTCCTTAAGAAACTTTAGCTATCCTTTATTGGCCAAGTAGGTAAGGTTAAAATAAAATTGGCTTAGGGTGGTTGTCATGGCCTCCATTTGAGTGCAATGTGAAGCTTATGCGGAGGGTACAAAAGCTCTAAGGGTTAATTAAGGTGAGTTGGCTTCTAGGTTTTTATTAGGTTTAAATTTTTGGGGGTGGCTCATGGTATTGGTGTTTTTTGGCCTTTAGGGCAGCCGACAAGGCAAGGGGAGGTGGAAGTCTGATGATCCAGAGGGAGGCTTAACTATGATTTACCCCCAAGGGTTAGTGATGATGAGTGATATTTTGCATGTTGGGTCCAAAAATAGATTAAAATCCCTTAATTTGGGGATCCATTGGTCCATAGCATGCTTTGGTGGGTTTTGCATGGTTTAGCCTGGTCCCTAAGAGGAGTTTGGTGGCTGTGGAGTCATAAAGTTGGTGGCTTTAAGGTGGCTAGGCCAATTTTGGTGCATGGGTCCAATATGGGTCCAAATGACCAAAGCTTAGGTTTGGGTTAGCCTAGCCATGAGTTTAAGCCCAATTTATTCATCAAATTTGTGCAGATGATTGTAAAGAATATTTTTGCTGAAGGATTGAAGTAATTTTGAGTTCAATTGAAAGCTCAATTTGAAAGATTTTGAGATTTTGGTCAATTTGGGCATGTTGAAATAGACTTGGGCTTAGGTTGAGCTAGGCTTGGAATTTAGCTCAATTGAATGGTCCAAATGATCAAGGGCGATGCCAAGAAGATTTTTCATGAAGGAATGGAATGAAAATTTTGGCGCTAAGGCAATCAATTTTGGTGGAATTTTGAGACATGGTCAATTTAGGGAAAAATTGGGGATTTTTTGGATTTGGGTTGAAATTAAATGAAATTGAGGCTTCACCAAGGCCAATTGAAGGTCAAGTTTGATTTTTAGGAGTGTTATGAAGTGTTTAGGATTCAGTTTGAGACCAATGGAGTAGGCCATGAGGTTCAATTTGGTGGAACTAAGTCTTAGGGCCAAAGTTGGGGACTTAGATCAAAATTGGCCTCAAAGCATGGACCAATTGAGCTTGAATTTGGTTTAGATTGGTCATAGAGAAGGTGAATTTGAGTTTAGAATTGAAATTGGGGGAAATTGGGACCAAATTGATAGACATTTGACGTAAATTTATGGAAATTGGGCCTTTAAAGACAAGTTGGGGGTTTTGGTCAAAATGGTCAAATTGGGTCATGTGGTAGTTGGGGAAAATGAAATTGGAAATATTTGGAAGGTTTTGGGAATTTTTAGGATTTTTTGGGATTTTTGAAATTTTGGGCCAAGGAGGGGCATTTTGGTAATTTGGTAATTTTTGGTTATTTTGGGTAATTTGGATGTTTTCAAAAGATTTGAAATTATTTTTGAATAAATTTGGGTATTTTGGGTAAATTTGGGAATTTTGGCCAAATTTAGGGTTTCAAGGGTACTTAGGTAATTTGGGAGAGTTTAGGGACAAAATGGCCCAAGTTGGGTATTTTTGGTAGAATTGGGGTGTCAACCACAATAATAAGCTATGAACTAATGGAAACCCCATTTGGTTCCTCTATGTACTTGTTTTAGTTAAACCCTAGCCTAAGGCTAGAGGGTTTAGGGGACCATCTACATGAGTTTCCCAAAGGATTAAGGATCAAAGTCAAGAAATTTTGGGTTTAAATTTTGTGATTGATTGTGAGTGAGGTGAGTGCAAGTAAGTGTCTTAGGCCTAGAACAACACCCAGAGTCAACCCTAAGGGCAAGCAGTCCTATAGGAACTCTCCTTGGGCTCAGTCATAATGACCCCACTTACTAAATGCTAGAGGTTAGGACCACTGTGTGGAACCTCAAGTTGAGTAAAGAGGAGTTTGGAATTTCTAATGGCGAGGGTTCCTTTTCTGGTTTTCTAGGAATAGTCAACACGAAAGTCCTATGGCTAGACCCTAGGCAACTAAAGAGGAAGAACTAGACCTCAACCAAAAGTGAGGTCAACAAATGGACCCCCAATATGTGTGGTGTGTCAGACAAGCACACCGTGTGTATTTGAGTTGACCGATGAGATAAACAAAACCAACGCAGACTCCTAAGTCAACAGAAATAGAAGGAGGTGTAGAATTGTGTGTATTATTTGTTTCTGCTGGGGAATTAGCAAGTAAATATTTGATCAAAATCAATAAGTAGGAACTCTCGCTGGGGATTGGAGAGTATGTTAGAGTTGTCAAGTTTAAGGTTTTTTTTTTATAAAGGATGGGACTCAGTATGTAAGTACTGACTCTGGGGTAGGAACTGAAGTTTAGGTACTAGTTTCAAAAGAGAGTGGGAAGTTAGGGACCAATATCGAAAGAAGAGAGGAATCAGAAGTTAAGGACTGATTCTAAAATGTAAGTTGAAAATTAATGATCAATCTCAAAAGAGAGAGACAGAATTTTAAGGACCGGCCTTAAAATAAAGTGAATCAAAAGTTATTGACAGATTCAAAAAATGAGAATTGATAGTTAATGATCAATCTCAAAAGAGAGAGAGAGTCGGAAGTTAAGGACTGACATCAAAAAGACGTGAATGAGAAGTTAAGGACTGATTCCAAAATGAGAATTAAAAGTTAATGATCAATCTCCAAAGAGAGAGTCAGAAGTTAAGGACCAACCTCAAAAAGAGTGAATTAGAAGTTAAGCAGTAATTTGAAAATGGCAATATAAAGTTAATGATCAATCTCAAAAGAGAGAGTCAGAAGTTAAGGACCGACCTCAAAAAGAGTGAATCAAAAGTTAAGGACTGATTCAAAAATAAGAATTAAAAGTTAATGATCAATCTCAAGAGAGGGTCATAAGTTAAGGATCGACCTAAAAAAGAGTGAATCAGAAGTTAAGGATTGATTCAAAAATGAGAATTTAAAGTTAATGATCAATCTCAAAAGAGAGAGTCGGAAGTTAAGGACTGACCTCAAAAAGAGTGAATCAAAAGTTAAGGACTGATTCAAAAATGAAAATTGAAAGTTAATGATCAATCTCAAGAGAGTGTCGGAATTAAGGACCGACCTTTAAAAGAGTGAATCAAAAGTTAAGGACTGATTCTAAAATGAGAATTGAAAGTTAAGGATCATTCTCAAAAGAGAGAGTCGGGAGTTAAGGACTGATCTTAAAAAGAGTGAATCAGAAGTTAAGGACTGATTAGAAAATGGGAATTGAAAGTTATTGATCAATCTCAAGAGAGGTTTGAAAGTTAAGGACCGACTTTGAAAAAAGTGAATCAGAAGTTAAAGACTGATTATAAAATGAGAATTGAAAGTTAAGGATTAATCTCCAAAGAGAGAGTCAAAAGTTAAGGATCGACCTAAAAAAGAGTGAATCAGAAGTTAAGGACTGATTCAAAAATGAGAATTAAAAGTTAATGATAAATCTCAAGAGAGGTTCGGAAGTTAAGGACCGACCTTGAAAAGAGTGAATCAAAATTTAAGGACTGATTCAAAAATGAGAATTGAAAGTTAATGATCAATCTCAAGATAGAGTTGGAAGTTAAGGACCGACCTCAAAAAGAGTGAATTAGAAGTTAAAGACTGATTTAAAAATGAGAATTAAAAGTTAATGTTCAATCTCAAGAGAGGGTCAGAAGTTAAGGACCGACCTCAAAAAGAGTGAATCAAAATGAAAGGACTGATTTTAAAATGAGAATTGAAAGTTAAGGATCAATCTCAAAAGAGAGAGTCAGGGATTAAGGACCGACCTCAAAAAGAGTGAATCATAAGTTAAGGACTGATTCAAAAATGAGAATTGAAAGTTAATGATTAATCTCAAAAGAAAAAGTCGGAAGTTAAGGACTGACATCGAAAAGAGTGAATCAGAAGTTAACGATTGATTCAAAAATGAGAATTGAAAGTTAATGATCAATCTCAAAAGAGAGTCAGAAGTTTAGAAGGACCGACCTCAAAAGGAAGTGAATCAGAAGTTAAGAACTGATTCCAAAATTAAAATTGAAAGTGTTGAATCGAGGGATATATGTCATGTGAAAGGGTTAACATTATTGAGGAAGATATGTGAAATTTTTGTGAGATTTTGTGAAGAGCGTGAAATTCCACGTGGGTGTGAGGAGAACTAGTGCAGACAAAGATAGTTATGCAACACAAGCAAAGAGTAAGAGACCTTAAAATAAAGAGAATCAACTCAACATATTTAGTTTCTTTTCTTGTTGTTTATATCAAGTTTAATTTTCAAAATATGTTTTCAAAAATTTAATTTTAGTTGGTTGATTTTTTAAAAGAGAATTGACTAGCATTGAACCAATAGGCAGCAGAATTTCTACAGCTCCTCAGAATTTGCCAGGACCAATGATATCAATTTCTTTTTCGAATAAGATGTTGCTTTTGCTCATGAATGAGACCGTGCAGAAAGGTCTCACAAAGTCATGATGATCAATGTGCGGAGGTACGCAGTCTCCTTCATCATATATGTTGATGATGCAACAGCTAGGGATGCAGTTAGTTGGTTGTATACTCCATCTTACCATTCTTTTAATCATCAATTTTATCATTGGAGGTAGTGGATCCACCTGATCGTGCCTGAGAATCCCAGGAGGATTTCCTTATCTATCATTGGTAAAGTTGTAGCAGCATCCGCACTGAATCGTGATCCTCCCCTTTCCTCACATCCACATTCTTTGTTCGGAATAGGTTCTTTCCATAAGCAGGCCTGCTCGACCTCTATCTCTCAGGTCAAAAATGTAGTCGAGAATGTTTCGTTCATCACTTTCTGAGAAGACCCTGGTGTATAATTCCAATCCTTCTAATATATTGATGAACCTCCCTTGTACTTCTTCTTAGAATTCAAAATTTCTTTTATTCACTTTGTTCATCTTGTAGTACTCTATTGTACTGAGAAACAACAAACGTCAAGGATATTTCCTCATTTCAACGTCGGCGGGAACCCAAGCTGGTGCTGATTCTGGCGCGAACAGAATATGTGACTCGGCATCCAAAGGGACATATGGCTCTGGACTCCACGGGACATATTGATATGTTCCCAGTGGGATATACGACTCTGCCATCAGGTAATCGGTGGTCTGAAACCCATCATCAGTAAATGCATACTCCTCTAAGGTACTTCAGCGATGTAGGTGTAGGACATTACAGTCCGGGCATTCCACTAATACCCCTATAGCTAAAGCTCGTGCAGGTATTTTGGCGTTGCAGGTCGGGCAACCCATGCAAAGAACATCTGAAGCTAGTGGTATTTCCGGCTTTGTAACAAACTTGAACTTCTCATCTGTAGCAGGCAAGCAGGAAGAGGTTTCTCTCATGCCTGAATCATAGATGTTCTCTCAGGAATAGGATTAAGTAAATTCTCTGCCTCTTTCTGGCATCTTCTTTCTTCTCATAAGAAAGCACTTTGCTTTCGATAGCTAGCATTTCTATGTTGAGTTCTTTGTAGTGGAGCATCCGGTAGTCTTTCATTAACGGCAGCGACTAGGCCCCCAGTCGGCGTAGCTATCATGGACGGTAGGCGGCTAAGCCCCTCCATCGGGTCCTGTTGTATCAGCACATTCTTTCCCTTCGGTGATGAATTGACTTTAGTGGTCAACCTCAGCAGTGAGGGCAGCTCTTCCTTTTCCTGTCAGCTGACAACATCCATTAGAGGCCCCTCATAATTCATGATGACTTGAGTAAATTCCATGTCAAAGTCTATAGTGCCACCCTGCAGCGCCATTTTCTTGTTGAGTGTGAGGTTCCATCCATCTTTAAAGGCAAAGATCAGCTTTTGGCCTGACATTTCTTTACAGACGACAGGAAAAATTTCAGTGAACTGAAACTTAGCATGAAAAATAACAAAACAAAGTATTTATTAAAGAAAATTTTAGTTTTATTTAGGTATGAAACTTGTTTATTTATTGTCGGTGCTACTTTTGGTTGGAGAGTTGCCCGTAAGAAGCTGTTGGTCACCAGAATCGAAATTCCATCGCCCACTTTGGAATGACATTTTAATTTACATATATATTTAGTTTTAGAAATAATATGAAATCAAACTGACCCCATATTATTCATAGTTTAAATGAAAGAGAGCTGTACCTCAAATCCTGTATCTATCCTGATGAATAAACACAAGACTTGAGGATGAGGCTTGATCAAATAAGCTAAAGAATATATGACATCCGTTTGGTCTGTGAACCCATTTTATTTGCCGACAAGTTCTCCTATTTAATATAAGGAAGTAAATAGGGTGTATATTAAGCTAGGTTCCAAAATGCTTCCTATAAGGGCAAACCCCTATAGTTAATTACATCTTAAATGACCAAAGTCACCTAAAGCTCTCGATAAAAATCAGGAAATATTATCTTCAAGGAGTTTCAAAGGGTAGGACTTTTCAATGATAAAAATCAGGAAATATTATCTTCAAGTAATTTCAAAGAGTAGGACTCTTCAACGAAATCAGGGTAAGCCCCTATAGTTAATTACATCTTAAATGACCAAAGTCACCTAAGAAAACTCTCGATAAAATGAGAAATATTATCTTCAAGGAATTTCAAAGGGTAGGACTCTTCAACGAAATCGGACGTAGAGTAGAAATATTATCTTCAAGGAATTTCAAAGGGTAAGACTCTTCAACAAAATCGGACGTAGAGGTGGAAAGATTATCTTCAAGGAATTTCAAAGGGTAGGACTCTTTAACGAAATCAGACGTAGAGGTGTGAATATTATCTTCAAGGAGTTTCAAAGGGGAGGACTTTTCAATGAGATCAGATGTAGAGGTGTGAAAGAGAATTTCAAAGGGTAGGACTCTTCAACGAAATCGGACGTAGATGTGTGAAAGGGGACTAGTTCAAATTTGGAACATTTTTATTGTAGAATAAAAATTTCAAAGGGTAGGACTTTTCAATGAGATCGGACGTAGAGGTGTGAAAGGGGATTGGTTCAATATTCAAAGGGTGGGACATCTCAATGAGATCGGACGTAGAGGAGTGAAAGGGGATTGGCTCAAATTTGGAACATTTTGTTGTAGAGTCCAAAAGAGGAAGAATCAGGGGATGTCATGGATCAAGAGTGGAACCTCAGTGACTTCCCAAGCTATCCTAATGTTTGGCTACAGTTTTGAGGAGAAATATTTAGGTGTTTCATCCTCCCAATTTTATTAGTTAGGGCTTACATTCGTATGAAACAATCACACAAATAGCTTGGAAGATGTGAGTATTTAGGTCGTGACAAACGACAACCTCAGAATCCTAAGACGAGTTAGGGCTTATATTGTATAGATTTAGGTCATGACAAACGACAACCTCGGAATCCTAAGACGAGTTAGGGCTTATATTGTATAGAGGTTAGGTTGTGACAAATGACAACCTCAGAATCCTAAGACGAGTTAGGGCTTATATTGTATAGGAAGATGTGAGGATTTAGGTCATGACAAACGATAACCTCGGAATCCTAAGACGAGTTAGGGCTTATATTGTATAGCAGGGCTATACAAAAGGCCTAAAGATAAGGTGAGGATTTACGTTGCATAATCAAGCAACCTCGAAGTCCTATTACTTTGTTGTTTAAGTCTAAGGAAGGAAGATTGATTTAGTTGGGGAAGACAAGTTTTGCTTTTAAAGATGGTCGTGCTGCCCACCATGCTAGCTCCAAGCTCCTTACTGTGACGAGTTTGAGTTTTCTAGTGTGTCAAGTTATGATATCGAATCAGGTGGCCGTATGGTTGTAGTTCTTTAAATTTTATGGTGGCATGTTAAAGTTGATTAGAGCGACACTAGTTAGAATCCTACGGTTCCCTCATTCTGACACCACTATTTTCTATTGGACTCAGTTAGTCCAAATGAACTTACTAAACTCAACTTAATGAGTTCCATAATTTTTTTTAGACTGTGGGAAGTCTCGTTAGCAACCATAGGTTACCTCCTCCAAGGGATGCTCGATCATCCGATAGAGACATCTTAATTTAGTTGCAATTGTAGTTTTATGTGATGTTTGTGATTAATTTTGAGTTATTTTATATTTTGATTGTTGTGGCGGTGAATTTTATCTTGGTTAATTTTAGTTTTAGTTTTGGTTTATGTTTTGCGCTATCGTGATAGTTTAGGTTTCATGCAGGGTGACATCGTTGTTTAGCATGCAAATTTGCAGGTATAAAAGTACAGTATGAAGGTACAAGAAAGACAACGCTAAAAACTATAAAAACGTACATCAATAAGCCATGGACCAATGGAAATCCCATTTTGGGCTCTCTATGTAGTGATCTTAGCTAAACCCTAGTCTAGGGCTAGTGGGTCTGGGAGACCACCTACATGAGTCTCCAAAAGATATCAAGGGACCAAAGCCAGGAAATTCTAGGTTTAGGGTAGTGAGTGATTGTCAGTGTAAGTGATTGCAAGTGAGTGCCTTAGCCCTAGACCAATACCCAGGGTTAACCCTAAGGTCCAGCAGTCCTAAGGGTGACTCATTTTGCGTTCCCCCATAATGACCCCACCTACTAAGTGCTAGAGGTTAGGAAGAATGAGTGGAACTTCAAGTTGAGTAAAGAGGAGTGTAGAATTTCTAATGGTGAGGGTTCCTTGTCTAGTGGTAGAATTTCTAATGGTGAGGGTTCCTTGTCTAGTTTTCTAAGAATAGTCAATAGGAAAGTCGTATGGATAGACCATAGGCTACTAAAGAGGAAAAAAATAAACCTCAACCAAAAGTGAGGTCAACATTTATGTGTGTTTGCATTTTGTTTAATTTAGTAGAATATTAAGTTTAAAAAGAGAAAATTAAAGTGTGTAATTTTAAAAAATTTTCATTATGTTGAGGTTAATCTTATTACAAAAATTTTGGACCCGGTCACAAACATTTGGCCACATAGATAACCCCAAAACACTCTAAATTTCAAATTTACAAATTAAGCGATGATAAGCAATGTCAGGTTGCATAGTATGTCTTCAGGTATCATCTGTTGATTGGTAGCATGAGTCTTTCACCCCGAAAATCTACTAACTGGTAGGCTCCTCCTGCATAGACCTCTTCAATGACAAATGGTCCCTCCCATGTTGGCTTAAATTTTCCACCTATTTTGTAGCGTGCAAGAATAGGCCTATTGAGCACGAGTACAAGGTTACCAACTTTGAATGTCCTTGGGCGGACTAATTTTTCATGAGCTTGTACCATCTTTGCCTGGTAAAGTTCTAGGAGTTTTTGTGCTTCAAGTCATTTTCCTTCCAAACTCTCCAGTTCTTCAAGTCTATGTTTTGCACTTTCATCTGTTGTGAGTTGGTTGAAAACAGTGACTCTGAGAGATGGCATCTGAATTTCTAATGATAGTACGGTCCCGGACCCGTACACAAGCATGTAGGGTGTACATTGAGTGGGTGTCCTGAGCGTCGTCCGGTAGGCTCACAAGGCTTTTAGTAACTTGTTGTGCCAATCTCTTTTGTTTTCATCCATTATTTTCTTTAAAATATGTACCAATGTCTTGTGGAACTCCGAAACGGTAGATGATTTGGCTTTTGAAGAATTGAAGGATGTGTTGTGCCGTAACCTCTCATAACGGTACTGCCTCTGCCCATTAGGAGAAATAATCTGTAGTGGAAAGTATAAATAGGTGTCCTTTGGAGGATGGAGGGTCTATTAGATCCAACACTCGAATGACCATGAGGTGACAGTTGGGTGCAACACATTTGAGGGTTGGTGTAAGATCACTCCATGCACTTGGCACTGGTGACACCTTCTGGTTGTATCCATGTAGTCGGACATCATTCCTGACCAATAATATCCAAGTTTCTTGATCTTCATTTTCATTGTTGGCCCTGACTGGTGAGCACCACACAATCTGGCATGTACTTCTTTGTCAATATTCTATGCTTCGAGTTTGCTTAAACATCGTAGCCACATCTAGTCGAATGATCTCCTGTAGAGGACGCCACCTACTAGAGCATATGATATAGCCCTTTTCATAATGTGATGTGCTTCAGATTTGTCCTTTGGAAGCTTTTTAGTATGCAAATATTCTATTAATGGCTTGCTCCAATTTTCATTGATATCAGCAACTACATTTATTTCTTCTTCTTTTCCGAGTTCGTGTAGAGTTTTGATGACGATTCGAGATAGAACTTGCCTTCCATGTATTGTGATTTCAATGGAATCCTCCAGGGGACACGCGAGCTCCTTAGCAAGTATTCCTTGAGCATCGACATGTGCATTATCTCCCTTAGGAATTCAGTAGAAAGTCACATTGGGGATCTGCTCTAGCAGCTTCATCATGTACTGATGGTATTCTACTAGCCGTGGTTTCAAAATTTTGTATTTTCCGACGACTTGCTAGATGATGAGCTGAGAGTCGCCATTGATGGCAATGTTTGTTATATCCATCAAGATTTCCAACTCCAATCCGGTGATTAAAGCATCATATTCTGCTTCATTGTTGGTGCTTGACTCTGTCAGGTGGTATGAGAACCTCATCATTCCCTTATATGGCCTGATAAATATCAAACCGATCTCTGCTTTGCCTGATATAACTGTGCCTGATCCTTTGTCTTTTCTGGTTAACGAAGCTCCGCCGAAGTACATTTCATAGCATCGCGTGCTGGAGAATTCCATTTGTAATATTTGCTCGTCTAGCAAGATGGTCGATGTTCTTATTGCAATTTGATATAACTTTTATTCCCTTTCATGTTATCAAGGGACAGATTCTAGCAGACGCCCGGAGAGTGTTGGTTGGGTCATCAAATATTACAACGGATTAACTTTTGAAATTAGGGTAACCTTATGAGAAAGCANTCTAAACTTGCCTTAGGATTCTGAGGTTGTCATGCGTCATGACCTAAATCCTCACATCTTCAAGGTTATTTGTGCTGATTGCTTCACACAAATGTAAATCCTAATAAATAAAAAATTGCAGGATGAAACATCTAAATGATTTCTCCTAAATTGAAGCCAAATAATAGGATAGCTTTGGAAGTCACCGAAGTTCTTCTTCGGATCCATGGCATCCTCTAGTGTTTCCCTCCTTTGGACTCCAAAATAAAATGTTCCAAATTTGAACCAA
>JXCR01146338.1:5440-35238 GCA_002079205.1 Phalaenopsis hybrid cultivar
ATATATATATATATATATATATATATATATATATATATATATATATATATATATATATATGTATGTATATGAAAATAATTATATATATGTATGTATATGAAAATAATTTGGAAATAATTTTGAACTTAACAAAATTTGTTTTTTTTAATTTTTTTTATTAAATTTCACATAACATTAAATTTACTGTTTTTATTTTTACTAGGTGTTAAACTCAAATTTATCTTTAAATCACATCAAAGGTATAGAGTAATGAGAAGGAGAGAGAATAAGATGAGATGGAGAGAAAGAGCTGAGTAGCTTGGTTAATACAAGGGCAAGCAAGATGATGAGGATCAAAGGGGGTTTCCCTCGGCTCCAATAAATGAAAAAATTTAGTCCTTAGATTCCTATATGAATTTAATACCCCTATTTAATTTATAGAGTTTGGCTTTATAAATGATGTATTTTGGTATATATCAATTGTATACCACTAGGCTTATATTGTTGTTTCATTTGTCATATCCCCACTAGCTTAGGGTCTTAGAGTGATCCTCTTCAAGCAAACTATTTTAATGAATGGGAAAGGCTTTCTTCTTATGATGATTCTCATACTTGTACTCTCATACACGGCCTAGCCTACTCTACGCATGAATATATGGCTAACTCCTACTCAATCTTCTGATGCTCTGAGTTGGTGTTATTGTTGTCTGCCCCTTGATTTGTTTATTTAACTTGCTTTTGATGGAAGATGGTTCAAGAGCTATTCGAATCTTAGTGGTTCGAGAAGCTACAAGTTGTTGTACATATTTAGGTCATGATTGCCTCATACCTAAGGAAGATGTGTTATGAATAGAACTTGGGAATTAAGACATCAATTAATCTAGATCTTTAATTAATACTCATAATTTAAGCACTCTCTTGAATTTTAAGTTTTTGAACCTTACAAATAATGTGATGACACATCTTATGAACTCATTTGTTTCAACATACTCTCCTTATTTCATAGATATAGATGCTCCCGATTCATGCATCTTATTATGAAAGATCATGATCAATCGACGTGAACATCCCAGATATTGATCTGCTCAGTAGCATGTTTAATAAGCAAAAGCACAAAGAAGGTGAGAAAGGATGTAAGGCGGTAACGAAGCGTAAAGGAACGATTCATCTTTCAACCAACGAGATTCATCTAAGATGACTTTAACAGATGGTAGTGGTCCTTTGGTTGAAATTTCTAATGGGTAATCTGACTAGAGGTGACAATTGTTCCAACTTTCTTTGGTTTTGAAGTAACACTGCGGCAATACGTCTATCAATGTCGGGTCACTGTGAGACAACAATGTAGAACTTTGAAGAAGCATAAAGATGCTACATTTGGATATACAAGCAAACTTATGCATTGAATTCGAAGTCCATATCACACACATGTACACACACACACACACACATAAAATCAATCAACTAAGCACATATCACAAAATAACACTCTGGTTGTCTCCTAAGAAATGCTTAGTTTATAATTCGTTATGTGAAAATACCATATTTTTATTTTGCAAGTCCTAATTCAATAATTTTCCTTCGACACTCTTTATCCTCTCTTACATAAGGGTTCAATACTTGTCCATTTACTTCAAAAATATTAATAGTCCTTATATCATTAATATTAATAACTCCAAAAGTATAGAATTTCACTATAGTGAATGTGCTTGACCATCTTAACTTAAGCACCCTCAGAAATGGTTTCAATCATAAAATAAATAGTAAACCCGTTTATCTAGGCTAAAATTATTTCCTAATAGATTTTTTATCATGCCAACTTTTCACGACTTCTTTATAAATCTGGACATTTTCACAGGATTTTTTTCTAATTTCTTACGGTTTATTCAAATGTCGTAATAATTTTTTTTACCAAATTCTTAATATTATAACTAAATTCCTTAGCTGCCTAATAACCCTTATGTTCGTGTTCAAAGGGTAAATGACAAGTTTTTTCAATTATTAACTTATAGAGAGACATCTCTATGAGAATGTTATAAGTTGTCCTATAGTCTTATAAGGCATCACCGAAGTAATTGGACCAATTCTTCCTCTTAAAGTTAACTATTTTTTCTAAAATTTTATTAATTTCCTTATTGAAAACTTCAGCTAAACAACTAGGCTAAGGCTGATAAGCAGTAGTAATACATACTAAACAATTAATGTCTCAATATTTTTATTTAAAAAATAGTTCTTTCCATCACTTCTAATAACTCGAGGTGTTTCAAATCTACTAAATAGAAATTTTTTAAAAAATCTTTGAAATCTCTATGAATCACACTTCCATATAGCCACCATCTCTTTCCATTTTGAGACAAAAATCAAGTGAAATTAAAATTTAGCAATTTCCTAAAGATGATATAAATCGTTCCATAAAATCTATCTTTCAAACATCAAATATCTCAACTTCTAAAATATAAGTTAATGATATTTCATTTCTCTTAATAATATGAGCTATTCTCTAACATTTATCATATTTTTTACATATTCATTAATATCCTTAAAAGTTGTAAACTAATAAAATTATGGTTGTAACTTCTTAGAAGCAGTTTTAAAATCTCCAAAATGCCCTCTCTAAAATTCCTAGCCATAATATTGTCTAATAATATTTTCTACCTCTCTTAACAGGACATATCACATAGTAATATGGTCCTTACACTTCTTAAAGATATAAAATTTACCGCAAAAAAAATATAATCTAGCATAAAAAAATCTTTCATTGATTATATGATACATCATAAGGAATAATATCAACTAAAATATAGTTTATTATGCCAAAATACTAAGGAATAGTTTGTTTAGATATAACAAGCAATTGTTCGTTAGTAAAACTCTCATTAAAATTATCATGCCAATTCTTAGTGTTTTCTTGCTCAAAGCTAAGCAAACCATAAACTACTTCATTTTTAGTGCCTTTTTTATTACACATGTCTACATCAAATTTTTATAATAGAAGTGTTCNAGCAAAAAAATATAATCTAGCATAAAAAAATCTTTCAATAGTTATATGATACATCATAAGGAATGATATCAATTAAAATATAGTTTATTATGCCAAAATACCAAGGAATAGTTTGTTTAGATATAGCAAGCAATTGTTCGTTAGTAAAACTCTCATTAAAAATTTCTTGCCAATTCTTAGTGTTTTCTTGCTCAAAGCAAAGCAAATCATAAACTACTTCATTTTTAGTGCCTTTTTTATTACACATGTCTACATCAAATTTTTATAATAGAAGTGTTCATATAATCAAATGATATTTAACATCATCTTCTGTTACAAGATATTTAATAGTAGAATCATCTGTATAAATTTTAACTTTATTACCATTTAATTAGGATCTAAATTTGTCAGATACAAAAATATAGCTAATAATTTTATTTCAGAAGTAGTATAATTAAATTATATGTCATTTAGAGTCTTACTAGCATAATATATTTCTTGAAAGACTTTGTTAATTCTTTACCTTATAATAAATCCTAACATCACAAATAAATTCAAATTGATATTCTCAATAAGGTGTTGTGATTAATTTTTTTCTCAAAAAAGATATGAGATACTTTTTTGAGTATTCTAGAAAGTTGGTTACTGGCGCTACAGCGCCAGTCTGGGGCGTTATAGCGCCCATCAAGATCGCAAATAGACGTTATGACATCATTTGAAGTGTTGTCATTTTGCTCCATTTTCCCCTCATTTTCTCTAAATATACATTTCTTATACTTGAAACCAAAAACATGCAAAATATATTCATTTAAAATGCAATATCATCAAAATTGTACATACAATGAACATTAAACATATATTAAAAACATATAATTTTAAGGTGGATCAGTATGTTAGTATCTTAGNATAGTATAATTAAATTATATGTCATTTAGAGTCTTACTAGCATAATATATTACTTGAAAGACTTTGTTAATACTTTACCTTATAATAAATCCTAGCATCACAAATAAATTCAAATTGATATTCTCAATAAGGTGTTGTTATAATCGGTGTTGTGATTAATTTTTTTATCAAAAAAGTTATGAGATACTTTTTTGAGTATTCTAGAAAGTTAGTTACTGGCGCTACAGCGCCAGTCTGGGGTGTTATAGCGCACATCAAGATCGCAAATAGACGTTATGACATCATTTGAAGTGTTGTCATTTTGCTCTATTTTTCCCTCATTTTCTCTAAATATACATTTCTTATATTTGAAACCAAAAACATGCAAAATACATTCCTTTAAAATACAATATCATCAAAATTATACATACAATGAACATTAAACATATATTAAAAACATATAATTTTAAGGTGGATCAGTATGTTAGTATCTTAGATCTATATTTTTGACAGTTATGGTAATTTTAATTTTTTTTTATGATAAAGAGATTAAACCATGATTGTTGTATATATTGTATATTTATATGATCTGAATGAATTTTGAGTATCTTTATTTTATATNCATGGTAATTTTAATTTTTTTTATGATAAAGAGATTAAACCATGATTGTTGTATACATTGTATACTTATATGATCTGAATGAATTTTGCTTATCTTTATTTTATATTATTGATAATATTAGTGATTTTGCGTTTACAAAAAATTGAAGCATAATAAGTAAAAGAAATTCTTTCCAAATAGATATTGAGTAATAATTTATCTATTATGATCTTGACACGTGGTGACCCACCTCAACATAGAGGATTGCATCGAGTTCGGTTGTGACATGTTCTGCCTTTATTGATAGGTGTAATTAACCATAGAGACCAGCACNACTCTACGTTTACAAAAATTGAAGCAAAATAAGTAAAAAAAATTCTTTCCAAATAGATCTTGAGTAATAATTTATCTATTATGGTCTTGACACGTGGTGACCCACCTCAACATAGTGGATTGCATCGAGTTCGGTTGTGACATGTTCTGCCTTTATTGATAGGTGTAATTAACCATAGAGACCAGCACCCGTAAGAAATCTTGAACGCCAGATTTTAAATTCCTCGCAAAATGAAAGCAAGATCTTTAGGTAGTCTCATATCTACTATCTCATCTATCTTCAAAAAATTTGACCCAAAACCTCATAATAAACCTCTTTCATTCNCCCAGCACCTGTGAGAAATCTTGAACCCCAGATTTTACATTCCTCGCAAAATGAGAGCAGGATCTTTAGGCAGTCTCATATCTACTATCTCATCTATCTTCAAAAAATTTGACCCAAAACCTCATAATAAACCTCTTTCATTCTCATTTTTAATTTTGTTTAAATTTCCAGGTAGACCGCGGCATCAAATTTTTCGAGCCCACATAATTGATTTAGTTTATCTACATATTCACAATGAAGTTTATATTTCAAAGCAGTTTAAGATCAATTACCAGTTGTTTATTAATAACATATTATTAATTGACAAGAAGTGTGAAAATAATTTCAAAGNCACACATTCACAATGAAGTTTATGTTTCAAAACAGCTTAAGATCAATTACCAGTTGTTTATTAATAACATATTATTAATTGACAAGAAGTGTGAAAATAATTTCAAAGTTGAACGTTACACATGCTCCAGAATTCAAATATACCATGTTATTTTTTGAGTTTAATGGGACCAAGTAATTCAGTGTAAATATGCAGGAAATTTGGTGGCCATCATAAGTACTCATTCAACGAGACAATTAACTNTTTATTTTTTGAGTTTGATGGGATCAAGTAATTCAGTGTAAATATGCAGGAAATTTGGTGGCCATCATAAGTATTCATTCAACGAGACAATCAACTTCTACAGCTAACACAGTCACTACAACCGAGTTAAATATGGTGGAACTCTTTCTATTTGGACAAAAGAAAACAGTGAAAACAACACAATCAATGAGTCAAAAAATGATCAGATTTCTGGTGCAAAAAAACATTCTGAAGATGCAAAACAGCATTTCGACTATGGGCATAAATTAGAATTTTACAAAGAAAAAATTCCTTTGAAACAGTAGCACAAGCTCTTGCATGGCTATTGTTAAAGATGTAATCAGTGTTCAAATTAAACATTTTGCCATTTGATGCTACTGGGAGAAAGCAATTTTAGGATGGGAAGAGCAGCTAACACAAGTTATTTGTTTATGCATATCATTTACCATAAAACATATATTAAAATTATGAGTGGAAATAAAGAGTAATTACAATATAATCAAAATAAACTAGATGCATTAATGATAGGTACCAAAAGTAGATTAAGAAGAACAAATACATGAGATATGATCTTGATAGTATCATTAAATACATAACAAGTCTAAGAAGAATAAACATCATGATAATGATGAACTTGAGCATAGCCAATCTTTTTATGTTTTGCATTCAGATCATTTCAAGCTTCTTGAGAGCGTGCACATCAATGTNAATCATGAGCATAGCCAACCCTTTTATGTTTTGCATTCAGATCATTTCAAGCTTCTTGATAGCGTGCACATCAATATATCATGACTGGTACTCCAACTGATATGTGGCATTATCAACATTGCCAAGAGGTAATCATTTTGGATTTTATGAAAACTAATCTTAATTCAATTATCAAGGTGTAGATGATAAGGAGCATGCCACCACAGTTGAGTAAAGAGGGAAAAAAGCATAGACATAAAAAACAATTCATTTTATTAAAATATTCATTTCATTTCATTTTTAATTCATAATTTNATGCCACCACAGTTGAGTAAAAAGGGGAAAAAGCATAGACATAAAAAACAATTCATTTTATTAAAATATTCATTTCATTTCATTTTTAATTCATAATTTGGATACTTCAAACATGTGAAAAAATTGTTTTTGCTTGCCACGGCTTCAATATTTTTATGCTCCCAAAATCTACACTAATTTTTTTTAATGTTTTCTCACCCTTATGTCTCCTTTCTCATATGACAAATTTCACCTACAAATCAAATGCAAAACAAAGTAAGTGACAACAGATCATACCTCTCAGACTATTTGAAAACTTTAGAGGGATTTAATCATTGGCTCTAATTAAACAGGGAATGAAAGAGGGAGAAGATTTAGAGCATATTATATTTGCTGCCTCTCTAATTAAAGTCATCAACCTCATCGACAGCAAGGAAAATCGGATGAGAAGAGCTCATCACACTTCCCTCACTTTCGTCCTTGNCAACCCTGCATGGCTACAAGCAGAAAGTATTGACACAAAGCAAATAGAGTCAGGCTTAATTCCACGTATCAGCATTTCTGAAAATATATCCAGAGCTGCTGAAGCTTGCCCATGTATTCCAAAAGCTCTTATCATTGAGTTATACACAACAACATTCTTCTCCGTAATTTGATCAAACATCTTCTGAGCAACACCTAAACGTCCACAATTTGCATACATCTCGATGAGCCCACTACCCACAGCTGCGTCTACTCCAATGCCTCTCTTCAATGCATAGCTGTGGATCCACATGCCTTCCGCAATGGAAGCCAGAACCATGGATGCCGGAAGAACAGAGACAAGCGTGACATGATCGGGCAAATTTTCAGGCAGCATTCTATGCAGAAGTTCCAAGGCTTCATAATGGTATCCGTTCTGGGCGTAGCCAGAGATCAACGAGTTCCAGCTAACAAGATCTTTGTACGGCATTTTTTCAAACACCATCTTCGCAGTCTCCATATGCGCACATTTAGCGTAAAGCGCGACAAGCGAGTTGTTGACGAAGAGATCGCCACCAGCCCCAGCTCTAATGGCGTGAGAATGGATCGCTCGGCCGATTCTCTGGCAGCCGCTGGCCGCACAGGCCTTGAAAACGAAGGGGTACGTGTAGAGATTGGGGCGAACTGCGCCACTGCAAAGCATCTGGGCGTAGATCGCTGTGGCTTCTGCCGGAAGGCTGGAGGCAGCATAGCAGCGGATGATGACGTTATAGACGACGGCATCCGGATGGCGCAAAGAGTCAAACACCTTGCGGGCGACGGTGAAGTAGTGGGAGCCGAGTGAAGCATATCGGGGGACGAGACTGGCTGCGAGAAAAGGGTTTTGATGGAGCCCTGCTGTTAAAATCCGTGCGTGGATTGCTCTGAGGCTTTGGAAGCCGGATGAAGACCGAAGGAGCCGAGTGAAGTCATACGAATCGCGGAATTGATATTTGAAGGCGGAGGCCGAGAAGAATCTTCGTCCCCGCATTTTTTGTGTTTATTAATCTCCATCATTAGGTTGCAGAGGTCAATCAAAAATTACCATTTTGTTAAATATTTATTACTATTATTTTATTTGAAAGAAAATAAAATAAACAGTGCAGTCCTAACAATTTGTTTGGAAAAATTTTCTGTCGGACTCCGAACGTATCACTACGTGCAGTGATAAACGTCATGTGTGTTATATAAGGTCCACCTAAAAAATATTAAAGTGGAACCACAGAGGTTATTGTAGTGGAACCGTTGATGTTATTTGAGTGAAACTGTGGAGATTATTTAGAGGATTATTAGGAGGTTATTAGGAATTAGTGAGGTATTAACTCCAATAACACATCAATAACCCTCAATAACCTCATTAGTTTCACTCCAATAACCCATGCAATAACCCCCAATAATCCCCCAAATAACCCCAATAATCTTCGCGGTTCCACTTTAACAACTCTATGCAATAACCCCTTTAATAACTCCCCAATAACCTCCATAGTTAAACTTCAATAACCTCTTACATTAACCCTCACAATAACCCCCTCACAACCCCCAATAACCCCTTGATAACATATGTGGTTTCACTTCAACAACTCTCTAATAACCTCCGTGATGTAGCACATGTGACGACATATTACGGAGTCGGCACGTAGAACTACGTCCGGAGTCCGGACAGAAAATTTTTCCTAGCCTGTTTAGAAGAAAACATTAAGTATTAAAATACAGATATCGAGGCTCTTAACCCATGGTTTCATTCGATGTTCCTGATTCTAAGATTGGCATTTTCTCTTCTATACTCAAGGTTTCTAGGGTTATCCAAGGTTTGGATTTAGTATTTTCTTCCCCACAAAGGAGATTCCTCCATTGCATCAAGGTTATACTTTTACATTTTTTGGCACTATTTAATTATTTTATTCCCGCTTGTTAAGATGCTCTCATTCTAAGGCTCCACTTGTTTGTTTGTCTCCGAGCATAATGACAAAGTAGATGCTAGGATTTTCATAGAATTCAAAATACAACATACGACATCTGTGTGTCTGAAATTTCTAGTTTCTCTTTGGTAAGTAAATCCATAAAATATGGTTGTAAATGTGACCTAATCCTTGTCATTTCCTTAAAAAAAGTTTTTTTTTATTTTTAATTGAAAGAAATTGTTTTTTTTTGTATGTTTCTCAAGTATAACCATTTTGTATTTGTTATATTAATATTTTTTTTGAGTAAAACTATTTTGAAATGATTATTTTTTTGTTATTCTAAAAATGTTCACAATTGGGTCGAGTGTTTTCTTTTCATGTATATATATCTTTTTTTAGTAGAACGTAAATGTTGTCTAATTTTTTTTTCCTTGTACAATCATGTTGTACATGAACGTACCTTTGATTTATATATATATAATTTTTTTTTCCATACAATCATATTGTGCATGGTTGTACGGAGTATTTTTTTTTCTCGTTTTTCTTCTTTTGTATACAAAATTGTATTTCTTTCACATTTTAGATAAAATCATTAAATCGTCTCAAATTTCTTGCAATTACAGTATATAGTGGAACTGATTTTAACATTTTGAACAATCCAAATCTTAGAATTTTTATTACTGTCTTCTAATCATGTATTCTGAAGAATTATTGTCATTTGTTTTTTTGTCGCTAGTTCTTAAGCTTGATATAGAAATTCTTCTTCAAAGAAATAATATAGCTTCCTTATATAGAATGTTTCGGGTTGCTTCTAACAACGGGAATAATCTTAACTGGCTACATTTAAACACTTCATCTTGTTTATTTCTTTTATATGACATTTTTCAATCTCAATAAACAATTGATGATGGAGCTTGTAGGCTTATAAATTTCATGGCACACCTTATTTGTACTCACTACATTGTGTTAATAAAACTTTCATACAAAAAGTATCTTTACTGAATGTTTTAGATCACTTGCTTTTATATCTATATAACTTGTTTAGCCAAGAATTGTCATGGAAGTTTCCTTTTTCCATCATCTCAGATCATGCTTGCTCAAACTCCTCTTCAGTATCCCGTACTCATGCATGTGTAGAATACTCCTTTTACTGTATGTTATTATTGAAGCAATACACTTTTAAAGGAACCTTTTTATAGGTATGTAATTGACATAATCTGTTGAGTGTGAGTTAATGCAATTTCTTGGATTTTGTTATTATTTAGTCTTCATCAGTGAATATTATTGATGAATATTTATCATTCATTGTGTGAATAATAGTTTGAGTACTGACTCAATTGTCTCTTCTGATAAAAAGACTACTCAAAACAAAACATTTTGTCAATAATAATTAACTCCATAAAAGAAGCACAAACTAAGTTTTATTTTTTAAATTGATAATTATATCAAAAACTATGATATCTCTAAAGCAATAGTAGCTAACCCTTGTCATACCATTAGTCCAAAACAAACTAGTCAGTTTATATGATTCATAAAATTTGACATCTCATGCAAACATATCATCTTCAGTCTATCTTTCCTTGAATAATTGCATTAGAGCATTATTATCTTCATTCTCAATTTTTTCAATTTTATCTTTTTGTATATACTTAAATGCATTTCTTTGTGTAAAACCCATACTCTACTCCTACTTCTTCAACAATATACCAGAATGCATTAATAGCTCTAATTATTGCTTGTGTCATCGATTGCAACACTATTATTTTGTCTTTACTTATTCTTTGATTTGATCTCAACAAATGTTGATCAATTGGCATAGTTAATGAATGGTTTTGGTTGCTTATAAATTTATTCACAATTCAATTACCTTCAAGATCATCGAAAAATCTAATCATTGTATGACGACCATTTTTTGTGCTAATTTTTGGAACTTCGCCGTAGCGTTTAGATTGGGTCTTTCTTAAAACCAGCCTTTGAGAATACACAATTCTTTGTTTTTATTTTTCTTATATTGTCCAGTAACACACGTGATCCTTCCTTACACTAAATCCTAGAGAGTGGGCATAACTACAATACAAATCATACGCCTCCTTATTGTGAACAATCATGTCAAATAAGTTTTTTGTGATTCGTTCATAATTCTTATGATTGACATCATTACTTGACTATTTTGACAGAGGGTCCTACAAATTCATGAAAAAAAATTAGTACAACCAATACAACATGGTTGTATGCGTGCTCCATAACAATTAAAGTTAAAAGAGAAAAAAAAACCAATCTTTCTCTATGGGCTATTTAATTTTCTAACCAAATTTTCTCAAACTCATTTAGGTAGTCTTATCTTCTTAAATACAATTGTGCTCTATTGGTTGTATAGATATAATTTTCACCAAAACTGTGAAAAATAAATCAATACAACTGATTTAACATTGTTATGTAAGGGATAAATCAACCAAGAGCATGTTCTAGGACGAACAAAAATTAAAAATTTAAGTATATTTATCTAGCATATTTAATCCAGAACAAGCTCTCATATGCAACTTGTTAAGAAAAAAATATGAGTACGATCATTTTTTATCAGTTATACTAATATATTTCCCCAACACAAGTCACAAATAAATATGAGTATAACAAATACAACAAGGCTGTACATCTAAAAAGTCTCCTCTCCACCACATAACATGATCCATGACAAGCAAAATTAAAGTTTTTGAGCTTTCTCATAGAAATGTTTCATTTTTTATTTAGATTTTTTTCACGATCAATTACTCAAACATTCCCTTCAGTAAAACTGTTAGTACAATTGTGTTGTATCGGTTATGTTAAGATAAATCAGTGCAACCAATACAATATTGTTGTAACAAAGATAAATCAACTAATCATGTGCTTGAGAAAAGGCAAAAATTAAAAGATCAAACTTTACATTTAGAATTTTTTAAAATTTTATTCAGATTTTAATAGCAAACTCAACTGTCATCCTTCCCTTCAGCACATTCATGTTGTATCGATTGTACTGATATAATTTCTCACCACAATTTAAAAAAATACATATATACAAATAATACAACATGGCTGCACATAGATAAATTCTTTGGATTATATTTTATTTATATTTTTTATCTCAAGCACAAATTCAATTTTAAAAAAATAGTTAATATTTAAAAAAAAACATTCATCAGACATTACTAAATAAGCCTCTTTGCTTTATATTTATTTTAACTTATGTATTCTAAATATATAAGTACGATCATTACAACATGATTATATTCAATGAAATTTTCAATATATATGCAGTGAAACACTAAAAAATGAAAGTCAACTATTTCTAAAGAAAACTTCAGCTGATTTAACCAATTCGGTGAGAAAGAATATTGTTTTATTTGTGCATTTCACTAGCACCCAATCAAGATGTATACTATAACCAGAACAGCATGTTCTCCTTGGAATATTAAATATTACATGCAATAAACCACTTCAAATCATAAAAAAATAAAGCTTACAAACTAACTATATAAACAAAATTGTGTTTGAAGCCTACCGATGAACTCAAGTCTATATTATCATCACCAGAAAGAGAAGCAGATATGACCTTTGAGTTGTTCAAATTACCACTCTACTTGTTCTCCATTCTCAAGGTTTCTTCTTAAGTTTCGGTAATGAGAACAATTTCTTCCTGAGTTCCAACAACAAAAAAATATTTCATTTCTAAACCATAAAGGTTGTACAGTTTTTTCATATTTGCTTTCAAATTTTTGGCCCCTTTTTCTGTTCTTTATTTTTCGCACCAATACCCTAAGACTGGTTGATTTGGGCCACACCATTTCCTATGTTGTTTATTATTAATTTATTTAAATAAAATAATAATAATAAATATTTAAGATGTGGCAGTTTTATATTGGTCTCCACACATAGCTCTACTTGTGTTATCCACAAGTAACATTTTTCTACAAATTAAGACTTGAAATTGAATTTTTTTAAGGGATGAAAAGGATCATACTATGAGCTAAATTTTATTTGAAAAAAAAATTGATATATTTCAATTTTATGTCACTTTTTCCTAATTATAAGATAGAAGTATTATCAAATAATTTTTACACGTAAAAAATTTTAACCATGGTAAATTAATAATCCATATAATTAAGAATGTATGATTATTATCTTCAATTAATTTTAAGTGGGAATATTGTGAAACCTTATTTTTCTTGTTCTGTCAAGATCAATGATCTTGTTACTTGGAGGTCAAATGTTGTTAGTTAGCTCACACTCCATCAACAAAAAACCTAACAATAATCTCCATAATCATGAACTATAAACTTACTTTTGATTATCATACATTTAACTTGTTAAATTCAATAATTAGATATCAATGGCTATTGTATGTGGCCACTCAATTATCATACTCCAATAAGTTTATCTGTCATCTTAGCCAAAAAATCACCAGTCTCAAAACAATAGCTCAACGCAGTCTTGATTTCATGATTCACAAGCATAAAATTCATGATATCGTCCAACCACATCCCATTTAACATATCTTAATTTTTTTTAAGGAGGATATTTTTCTTTAGTGAAGAATTATAACTTAATAATTTTGAGAATAGTGGAATTACTTCTACACTAGATAGTGGATAGAAACACATATGATGGGACCACTCATAAATTTTTGTTATTATAATGTCATTCTTTTTAATTTATTGCTCTAGTATATGATTGTTTCTGTTCATAGTGAATTTTTTTGTCATTAAAGCAGTCTTTCTCATGCACAATAACCTTTAGATGATTTGAAGAACAATCTTGTTCATTTATAGCTCCAACAAAATTTTTTTCTTGTTGACAACTTCTCGGTGGTCTTGTGAAGATAGTTTCAAGTGATTTCAAAATTTTGTTTAAGGATCTCTTTAATCTTAACAAATTCACCATTAATTGTTATATTTACATTTATCATTGAAAGTAACAATACTTGTAACAATGAAATAATCTTAGGAATTATTCAAGAAAAATAGGTGTATTGTAAAGATGCTACTATAATCAACTAAATCTATGGGTGTTATTATCTATGTAAATGAAACAATGTTTTTTTCTAAATGTTATCCTAGAACTACTTTTTATGGTTTCAATTTAGTAGCTTGTTCCTAGTATTATAGTTTTTAAGATAGTCAATAGTTAGAGAAGGTGCTCTCTAAAAGAGAAAAAACAATCATAAAGCTTATATATTCTAGAAATTATAAGAGTGAAAGATTATATTATTTGGTCATTATATGGGCTTCAATGATCTTATAAAAAAATTGGACAGTTTTTTAACACTATTGGATCTAGCTCTGTTCTCTAAACATTTATATTACAATTTTTACAGTTACTTTTTTTAAGGATGTTGAACAAATGTGTTTCATGAAACTTTCAACTTGAAGCATCAACCCATTTGATGAATTGTGCCATTAATTTGTGGCTAAGTTCACTGTGTCTTTGTGCCATATAACTTTTTTCATAAATCTTCTTGAATTTCTAGTGTGAGTAACAAAATTCTTTCAAGTAATATTTTTATAAATTAAGTCAAGCTTCTAGGTTCCAACATCAAGAATATGTTATTCACTTTAGCCCATATGATTCAGCATTTAGACTCTTTCAAGTACTATTTTAAAGACAAATCTCCAAAAAATTTATTATAGTTTTTTTTTTTTTTTTTTTTATGATATGTTGGCTTAAAACAAGTAAGAGAATGAGTATGTTTTCATTTTTCCAATCTACACTAATTACTTGAGAGACTTTTTTTGCACTATTTTACAAAAACAAATTGATTATTTAAGTCATATAATTAAGTTATATAAATATCATCTAAATCTAAAAAAAAAAAATAGAAGTAATTTTTTTTCTAGCCTTCTCCACATAAAATTAAACTTCATGATTTTTTAGGACTAGCCTAATACTATCAAAGAAATATAAGGAATTTTCTCACATTTTTGTAGCTTTACGTAGTCATATGGGTGCTTTTAGTTAGAACACGAATGCCAGAACTATTTTATTGTTCTTAAAATAATTGTTTCATTAACTCTAGTTCTTGCCTTACCCAACTTTGTTAAAAAAATTAAAACTGAAACATATATTTTTTTGGTTTAGGAGTAGGGTTTCTTCTCTATCAAAAAGAAATTTATTTTATATTTTAATAAGCAAAACTCAATCAAATTATACAACCTTTTGTTATTTCAATTGTACATTTTAATGAATTTTATCATAGGTCTTCTAATTGCTGATGATAAAAATATCCATAGTAACAGTTATTAATTTATCTTTTCAATTATGTGTACTACATTGCATTATTAAGAATTTTATAACATGTGAATTATTTTATTATTTCTTATTAACATTGTCACTACTGGTTCGAAGCCCCAGATGTGAAAAGTAGATGATTGTGTTGGTAGTCGACAACCAGCATAAAATTTATCAAAAATCATGATAAATCCATTTGATCATTATGTAGGATTGTGATAGGAAGTGACACATTGTATGAACTAAATACACTGAAAGTGTGCTAGGATCGCTACACTGACACCCAGGTGTAGTGTCAAACAAGCAAGGGTTCCTAAATTACAGACAGAAGTGGGTAAATAAGTTAGTCCATGAATCAAATATTAGGATATGATCTTGGAATATAAGTAGTATCACAAGTAAATTAATAGAATTGGTTGATATTATGATTCTTACAAAGATAAATATCTTATGTATTCCAAAAAACTAAACAGGTTGGAGAAAAAGCTAAGGAGATTGATAATTTATGTTTTAAACTTTAGTATTTGGGTAAGAGTTAAAATAGAAATGGTGTAGGTGTAATATTGTAACAATTAATAGCCCTTATGATTCTTGTTGATATTAAGATTTTTAAAATTATAAATGCTTATGCTTCTGAAATAGGTTTAGATATGAGTTATAAAGAAAAATTCTGGAATGACCTAGAAGAGTTAATACAAATGATACCTCTTGAAGAAGCATGTCGGTAGAGTGGTAGAAGATTTTATAAATATTTATTACGGCTACGATTTTTGAGTGATTAATGAAGAGGGTAGAGCTATATTAGATTTTACTTTAGCATATAATTTTGTTATTGCTAATATTTTATTCAAGAAAAGAGATGAGAATATTATTATTTATAAGAATAGATCTAATAAAACATAAATTGATTATTTTCTTATGAGAAGAAGAGATCGTCGAGAATGTATAGAATGTAAGGTCATTGTAAGTGAAGATTTAAGTACTCAAAATCGATTATCAGTGTTGGCATCAGTTTTAATGTCATATCTGTGGGGTGTCTACTTGAATGATATGAGAATTTGTTCAATATACCATAGTCTAAGACATCCGTTCGGACCTCCTGGTATGTGCTTCGAGCACGAGTACAAGACTGGTACAGATTCTACCCTACCCGAGAGAGCACACTGTTGGATGACGATGATTCTGACATGGGATGTACTTAATGTCTATTTTTGTGTTTGGAAGTCATATCCCACCTATTCGGAGACTTTAGTGGCCAAGTGGAGTCACCAAACTCCCCCACACACATTTTTGAATAAAGTCATATTTCAGGTCAATCTATCCGTACGGAGATTCAAGATCTCTTTCGACACTAAAATGCCCAAATTGACTCCTCTAGAACATTCATTTTGACATATGGATTCATATTTGAGTCATGTCTAACTTTTTGTAGCGTCCAGGTCAGTCGGAACCCTTTAGCAAACACCCCCGAGGTGAAATTTAAGGTTTTGTGTTGCTTGTAGCCGTATTTGGCCCTAGACGGTGATTTCTACTTGATGTGACCCATATTTGGTGTTCAAACCAATTTTATAGAGCCTATTTTCACTATTAGATGGTTTCTAATAGTCTGAGGACCATTAAAACCCATACGCACAAAGCTGCTCACACCAGGGAGAGTGTATAGAAGAAGGCAAGACCTCCTTTGAGGGTTAGTGCTCCTAAGGAGGTGATAGATACTATATGGGCCCTCAAGCACCCATACTGGGTGCCATTGCACCCACTTCTTCCCAGGCAACTATTTAGGAGTTTTTTTTTTTGCCTATGGCCACTCAAGCGCGTGTGCTAAGTGCTTAAGCGCCCAGATCTCTTCGGATAACTTGCACCAAACTGAGGGAACTCCGCTATTGTGCTACTATTTAGGACTTTGCATCCAATGAAGAATTTTATGCAGTTAAGAGTTATAGGAACTCGGAAACCTACGAACATGTCAAAAAACTACTAGATTAACTCTGGATTAACTTAATAGATTGGTTCTAAGGCCAAAAATGGGACCTGAGCTCACCGAGATGCTTCCTAATAAGGCAAGTTGTCATTTCATGCATTGAGCCCAGAGATTATCTCAGGAAAAAGGTCTTGAGCTGAGTATCAAAATCCATTTGCAATTTTGGTTTGAGAGAGAGTTGTGGAAGAGCTGTGAGGGAGCTTTAGAGGGATTTTGGAGAGATTTTTTAGAGAATTGAGAGATCTTCTTCCTGATTCTTCTTCCATCTCCCTCTTTTACCTCTTATCTTTCATTTTCTTCTTTTTATTCCTCTTCATTTGATTTTCTGATCATCATTTCACTGGAAGACAGAGGGAGAGAGGGATTTCTCATGTGCCACCTCACCAAAATATCTTCCTTAATGAGAGCTTCATCATACTTTGGAGAAGGGTCATCACCAGAGTTCATGACATGCCTAGAAGCTCCTTAAGGGGAGATCTTCATCATTCTTCAGAGAAAAGCCTAGTCATCTTCTCTCCTTTTGAGGAGAGCTTCTTCTCAAACTTTGTTGGGCATCAAACAACATTCACATTGGTGAGATTCCTAAGAACTCTTGCTTTTTTTTTTCTTAGCTAGCCCTACGAATAGATTTTTGCTAGGTTTTCATGGGTTTGGTCGCCCACACAAGCACGTGTGACCGACCACTTGACATCATTTGACTCAATTGATAGTCTGTCACCGGATGAATTAATTGGTCGAACGATATCAGTTGGTCTGACCATTCACCTTTTGATTGACCAGCTTTGTGGTGTCACCGTGGATCTGGTTGGCCACACTAGGAAAATTGGTTGATCTACATTAGTCAGCTCGGCCATATACTTATTAATTGGTCAGTTGTGTCTTAGAGAAAGCCCTAGGTTAGGACTTTACATTGTGGCCAAATCATTAGTGTGGTGTGTCTCCTTGCAAGCCTTAGCCTCAACCTGAGCAGTTTGGAATCCTAATTTCCCATGGTTGTGGCAGTATCCATTCTTATGTGGAGGGATTGGAACATTGCACTTGCAAAACGGGAATAACTTTATAACTAACCCATTTTGCAAGAGGCAGAGAATCATTCCTCCAAGCAATCGAGAGGGAAAATTCCCCACACTTGCTCGATACAGTCGGCGGCGACAATACTACATATCTATGTGTGAAAACCCTAGGTACCAATGCGAGGTTGATAGGATGAGTTCAACATGTCATCAAAGTATTTTAGGTTGCATTGCTTGCATGCTCATTTGTGTCATTTTACATATTGCATGTTGATCACGTTGCCACTTTGGGTCCAATTGATTGTCTCAGATTGCTCAACCAACCAATTTGGTTTGATCGGTCGCCACAACCTGGTCAACCAATATCTTGCATGCTTTCTTGAATTTTGCATGTTTTCTTTGAATATGTATGAAAAATCTTTTGATTTGATGTTTATGTTTTATTTCATTGCATGTAATTTTTTTTTCTTTGTATGCTTTGTACATGACATGTTTGATGTCACTTTGAGCATTCTTATTTTGGATGTCTATTCAACATCAATGCTTGGGGTGTCTCTTTGAGCGTCCGCACTCATAAGTGTCTTCCCAAAATACAGTGTTGTATGCACAGGGATGGACACTTGCACTATTTAGAAGGAGTTGGCTCACTTATAAGCCATCTTTCCCACTCCTTACGGTGTTGCCTAGAGTGTTGTAGGTATATTCATATTGTGTTAAGCATGATTCAGACTTTTTAGCCTTTGAACTAGTGTGAGGCACAATGTTTGTCCACCTATGTATGTGATTCTCACTTATAAGGAACACATAACATAGTCAATTTGGCACTTAGAATTTGTGCATGCTTGCCATTTTCCTGCCGTATACTTGATATTTCTACATGTCTTATGCAAGTTGCATATTTTGTATTTTTGCATGTGTGCTCGGTGGGTGCCTCTCGAGTGAGTATAAATCCTCTTTATAGGTTTAATTGTCGCATAGTGCCCCAAATCCTCTAGCAAGTGTAATTCCTTTCTATAGGTAGCAAGTTTTACCAGTATATCCCATTCGTGTCTATCATGTCGCATGTATGCATCCTTGCATTCATTTACATGATGTGTTCTTCACACTTCTGAGCTTCCATTGTGATTGTTTTGTGCTTCAATTGAACAATCACAATGTGGGCTTCTTACATGTTTGTATGCTTGCCCATTTGCCTTGATGGCTTGTCCACTAATTAGGAGAGCGACCCATTTATTGGTCGTGATGCTCAAACAAGCATTGCTCGCGAGGTTGTCTTAACAAACATTGTGAGTTTATGTATCATGAGTAACAAACATTAGAACTACTTAATGATCCAAGGACTATAAAATAAGTCACGTGTGTCACAGATTTGCATTTTATTGTTTGCTATTTTTAAGCAAAAAATAAATAAATATTTTTGCCACTATAAGTATTATCCGCCTTACTTTAAAATTTATATATGTTAGAACATATATGAGGCCACCTTTTTAAATTTCCACCCCACTCCTAGCAACATGCTTTAGATCCCTTGGGTCTTTAGGACGCGACCGGTGTGGCGACCCCATCAAAATCATACGGTAGCCATGACTTGACCTTGAGAACTTAGATGCTGGTTAGGACACATTCTCTGTAGATTGTGTGCTAGGCTAGGATTAGGGTGCTAGGTAGTCTTTTTTTTTATGTCTGGCTATTATTGTTTGCTAGTTTGGTTGCCCTAGTCAAAAATCATTTTCCTTGTGCTTTTATGTGTTTACTGAGTGTGGATGTGTGCATTAGTATATTAGGTCAATCTTCTGCAGGGGGCCAAACCTTATCCATGCTTACACATATAAGAACAATAAAAAGGGGGAGCTTGTAATGATTTACATGCTAACTTTTGATTGCAGGTGCTACTTAGATCCCCCACCAGGCATGACCCAAATACGTTTGCATGATATAACTCATGCTAACATTTTTCTGCAGATCGCGTCTTTCTTTCCCTTTTTTGTTGTACTTTTAGAGTCCTTAAGAGATTCTTGTAGCAAAAATAAGATATGGGCATGAGTATCGAGGCATTTTGGTGTGAGAACTATGTGATGAGGAACAAAGAGTAACAGCTCGTGTCCTGTATCTTAATTATACATTTGATATTGATGTGTAGATTTAGGACCGGACATATATATGAGGAGTCCGACCGTTATTTTTATTTTCTGGTATATGTTGTCGACCCAATGACACTCGACTCTATATTCTTTTCTTTGTGTGCCTTGCCTTTTTTGTTCTGATACTGCTTTATTTCCATGCTTTCTTTTTGGATTTTTGTTTGTCTGGGTTGTCACAATAAATATAACATAGACTCTTTAAGGACCCTTAAATTCTTAAGTTTTTTTTACAAATCTTAATAATAAAAGATTTAAGATAATTAAAATTTAGGATTAAAATATTTTGCACTTCTAAAAACTGCACTTTCTTTTATTCATGGCCTTTAAGCCAGTTTTAAAATGGTTTGCATGGCATGGTTATCACCTAATCATGATTAATAGGGTCTTTACATCATATGATTGTGGTAGATAATTACATCATGCTTGCATATATTCCAAGAGAAGTCCTCATACTTCTTCATACCTGAATAGCCCAACATAGATTTCTATTTGTGTTAGAAGGCTCCTGACCCATATAGGTGAAAGTCCTTTTATTGGGAGCATTTCTTGCTTGGTAGCTGAACCTCCCTTTCTCTTCCTTTCTTGGTGCATCCTTGTCATTTCGACAGGTATATGTCCCACCTCTTAGAGCTCCACCTGATAGTCATAGGATAAATTTTCATTCTTTTGACTTTAGGGTCAAATGAGGACCTCATGGATGACGTAATTCATAGATTGCTGACTGGGTGTCTCTGGATGTGTTAGGTCGACTGCCTTCACGATCAGGTAAACTTAGGGTGGATGACGGGTCTGTGGTACCCTAACCCGACTACCTCTGCCTTTTAGGATTACTCTACCCTTCCTCTTACTGAGCCCTTCACCCTAACACTTCTTTTGACTTTGTTGATATCATCTTAAGAGCCCGATTACTGATGAGTCGTCTTCTGTCTGGGATACGGTGATTCACCATCTGCTCTAATGGCCCGGTGAGCTCTGAAGTATAGGGATATCCTCGTCGAGATTATATTGGTTATTTCATATGCTCTGTATGTCGACAAGTCGCTGCCTATTTGGGACGTGAGAGACTCACACTCTGCCTTGTGGTTTAGTAAGAACTTTGAAAGCATTGAGCTGTTCCCATATGAAATAACCATCCTTTGATGGCCTATTCTCTAGGTTCGTGATATTATAAGCAAAATTTCTTTAATTAAGAGTATTCTTGGGTCTCCCTCAATATGTAATTAACCGGAGGGATATGTTGCTTTGGGAGACTCTTGAACCCAGAACAAAAATATTCTTTTTTTGGTTCTCTGATTACGAGTGGCTTATGTAAGGATTCTCTTCTTGGATATTGGGTTTTGAGGTACTTTGATTTGATCATATTCAGACGTATATTCTCGACCTATCACACGATGATTATTCATATATAAGTCTTTCGCTTGTTTTTTTTTATTTGTTTGCTTATCTGTTGTCATATATTCTCTTTTTTATTCCTCTCATCTTCAAATCATTGATTATCGAGGAAGATTTATTCATATACGATAATTATATGACGACATATAAATAGAAAAGTTAGCAACTCTGAGTTCTTTAAAAGGAATCAAGAAAATAATTAGTTCTAGATTTAAAGTGAAGAGTTGTAAAATAAAGAATACTATGAATCATTATTATAGAATTAGATGAGGGAACCTAAAAACACATATAAAATTATTTTCATGAGTAAACTTCATGATTTAAAGATTTTAGATGTTTATGAAGAAGCAAATTCTATGTGAGATAACGTAACAAATAGTATCAAACAGGTGGTAAAAGATGTACTTAGAGAATCAAAAGAAAAAGATTCTACAAATAAAAGTAGTTGGTGGTAGAATAATAATGTGCTATAAAAGATAAAATATGAGAAGTTATGTTTTAAAAATTTATTTAAATGTAAAAGCTTAGAGAATTGGGAAAGATATAAAATGACTCTTATGGAGTATAAGAGAATTATCTGTTATGTTAAAAATTATGCTTTTAGTGATATCTATAATAGATTAAATACTAAAGAAGGTAAGAAAATACATGTATAAACTATCCAAACAAAGAGAAAAGAAAAGAAAAAGATTTAACTCAAGTAAAGTATATTAAAGATGAAAAATCAAAAAGTGTTTTTCTTAGACAGAGATATTCAATATTGTCAAGTGACTTATTTTAATAAACTTTCTGAAAATACGGTCGACCTTAGTGATCTTAATATCTTTACTAAGAATAATACGTTCCATTTTTATCATCACATTAGTAAAAAAGAAGTTGAGGGTGTTTTAAAGAAAACTAAGGGTGAAAAGTCTGTATGACTTGATGATATCCCAAATGAAGTGTGGAAGTATTTTGGAGATTTAGAAGTTTCTTGGTTATTAAACTCCTTAATATTATTTTAAAAACTAAAAATATGCTTGAGGAGTGGAGGAAGAGTATTTTGCTCCTCATTTTTAAAGATAAAGGAGATGCACAAGAGTGTACAAATTATAGAGGAATTAAGTTGATGTATCATGCTTTAAAATTTTTGGAGAGGGTAATTGAACATAAGTTAAGACATATTACAAAAATTTCTCATAATCTGTTTGGATTTATGTCTAGTAAGTCTACTATGGAAGCTATACATTTTATTGAAATGTTTGATGGAGAAGTACAAAGAGATAAGGAGAATCTACAAATGGTTTTTATTGATTTAGAAAAAGCTTATGATAAGGTTTCAAGAGATATCCTTTAGAGAGATCTAAGAAGAAAGGTGCTTACATGAATTATATTCAATCATTAAAGATACGTATACTGGAGCTGCTACTTGTGTTTGAATAGAAGGAGGATTGACAAAATATTTTTCTATTTGAGTTGGATTACATCAGGGATTGGCTTTAAGCTCATATTTTTTTACTTTAGTTATGGATGCTCTTACTAGAAATTTGCAGGAGGATGTACCTTGGTGTATGCTTTTCACTGATGATATCCTTTTTGTGGACATGGTTAGACAAAAAGCTCAGGAAGAACTTGAATTATGGAGGTCTACGTTGGAGTTTAAAGGTCTTCATTTGAGTAGAACTAAAGCTGAAAACATGGAATGTAATTTTGTAGTAGTAGCTCTAGTCACAGAGTTGTAAGTATGGGCGATCAAATTATTAAAAAGTATGAACACTTTAGATATTTTGTGTATATTGTTCAAAGTGATAGTGATATAGATGGAGATATTATTAATAAAATTCAAGTTGGTTGGTTGAAGTGGAGGAATGCTTTGCGCCTATTATGTGATAGAGAAGTACAGACTAAAAGTAAAATTTTATAAGATGGTGGTGAGACCTACAATACTCTATGACACTAAATGTTGGCCTTTAAAAGAGAAGCATAAAACTAAGTTAAGTGTTGTTGAGATGAGAATGCTTAGGTCGATGAGTGGCTTTACACCTAGAGACAAAATGCGAAATGAGTATATCTGTGATAGGGTTGGTGTAACTCCAGTGGCTGAAAAAACTAGAGAGAGTCGTCTTAGAAGGTTTGGTTGCATTAAATGTCGACCATCGATGATCCAATTAGGAGAGTAGATGTTTTATATTCGACTTATGTTAAGAAAGGCAGAGGTAGACCTTGAAAGACTTGGGAATATTGTATAAAAAATGAACTTAATTTATTAGTATTAAATGAAAATATCACACTCAATAGGATACAATGGAGAAAAAGGATTCATGAAGCCGACCCCACTTAGTGGGATAAAGGCTTGTTGTTATTGTTATTAAAGTTTTAAAATACCTCATCATTTCAAAATCTAATAATTTATATCATGATTGATTTATTGTGATCAAATTTTTTCATGAGTGGTATGACCAAAATAAATTTAATTATATCTATCATCTAAAAAAGACAAAAAAATTTGAAGCTACAAGTTGCACCTTCATGCAATTTTTGCAATCTTTTCTCCATGGATATGCACTACCATTAGGCTCAATTTCTGAACTAGGCATAATTATCATATAATTTTTCTTATCATTCTGATATAAGTCACACTCTTTCAAATAGTTAATGTCAGACTACCACTACTTATCATTTTCTATGAATAAGGATGCATAATATTTACTATCCTTCAACAAGATTTGATGCAACACATTTTTTTTTAATCAGCTTAAATCAATTTTTTTGCAAACTTATTTGGTGACTTTACTTTTAGTCAACCATATTTCTTGGCTCATATCCAATTGAATATAACTTGAGTTGAAACTTGGGTTAAACCCAAATAAACCCTAATTTAAAATCTAATTAAGAAAATTTGAAATCAAACAAATCAAAACACAGTCAATACAACCAACTTCAACCAAAATCTTAAATTTGACCTAAAAATCAGCCTTAATCAACAAACTCCCTAAAATTATTATTTTCGCCACTGATCATCGTATTTAAAACTTCATTCCGAAAGATGCATGATGATTATTATCACATATAAAGGTCAAGAAAACAAGCTTGACTATTGTATAACGCAATTTTTATGTGAAACTTTTCACTTTATGTTCTCATACATGAATAGTGCTCATTGTACTACCGTTGATCAAAATTGCATATTGTTCATAATCGTATGTAAGTTGTTAGAAATTTTTTTTGACAATCTATCCAAGAATCCAAAATTCAAACTCCATCAGTCTGTAAACCTGAAGAAGTGAGAAGAGATAAAGATCCCAACTACTGTCAGTACTATAGGATATTTGGTCACACCATAGAAGAATGTTTTACCTTTAAAGGTTGGTTGGACATAAACCATAAGGATTAGACCATAGTTATCCTCAAGGAATACCTGAAGAAACCAAAACAAGAGTCCTTCAGTGTTGTCTTTGGTGAAGATATGAACCACTTGATCCCTATACAGAAGAAGACAACTAAAACACGATCATGTCTAAGAACTTTCAAATGATCATCAACCAACTACTGAAATTCTTCACACAGACTCCTCAAGTAAGGCAAACACCTGCAAAATAAGTTTCCTTCGTAGTTCCTAAAGAGAACAAATAAATTAAGCTAGCAATCAAGCCAGTAGAGCCTTAAGTAAAGACCTAAGGAGACATAATATCTAAGGGAATAATTAAGACTATAGATGGAATTTCTATTAGTTAGTTACTTTGGGTGAAGGTTCTAGGACTCTTAGACTACTCCATATATACATCTTTTTTGTTTCTTGTAGAACTATTAATGAAATAAGTAGTGATTTTGAATATGTTATATCTCTTTCTGACAAACTTTATTTAAAATGACTCAAGTAGTAACTTAAATAGCAGTATTTTTGTTTGTTTTTCTCTCTTTTATTTTAGAAGTAGTCGTCAGCTTGTCGATCGTCGTATATCTGCCCTATTCGAATAAATCTCCCTCCTGAATCAGATCAGCGATTCGAAGAGGAAAGGAATCGAATAAGGGACATACGACAAAATGACAAACAAGAGAAAACACAAAACGTGGAGAGTCTATGTGCGGTAAACCTCGCAAGGATATGTTAAGAGTGTCCGCTCAACAAGATCGGGCGAAAGCATCTTAAATCGGTATCCGTGAAAGAATGTCTACGTAAACTACCCAAAACCAGAGAGTTAGGTGTAGGTATGTTCTGGGGTCAAGAGCACTCCCAAGGGGACGTATTCCACTTGATTAATTATATCTTGGGGGGTACCCAATAATACTCTCAATAAAAGGTGTTTCGCTTAGATTATTGTGAACTTGGGGCAATATGTACTCAAAGGAAGTCTATTCCGTGTGGGAACAGTCCTGATGCTTCAAATCTATCGCTAAGCCAACGGGTAGAGAGTGTGTCTCTCATATTCCAAATAGGTAGTGGCTAATTGGCACACGAAGTCGACGAAGTAACCTAAATCATCTTAACGGGGATATCCCAACACGTCAAAGCATGTACGTGCCATAAGAGTAGGGGACAAATCGTCGTATCTCAAATGGGCGGCAGCTCATTGGCATCAGGCCGTCAAAATGATATCAACGAAATCAAAGGAACAACAGGGCTCAAAAGGGCTCAACAAAAGAAATGTAGAGTGATCTTAAAAGGTAGAGGTAATTGGGTTGAGGTACTACGGACCGTCATACACAGCTACTAGGACCCTAAATCTATCTGGTCGAGAAGGTACTCGATCCAACACGTCCTGAGATTCCCGGTCAGCAGCAATCTGTGAAATTGCTTCGTCCACGGGAACCTCAGTAGCCCTAAGGTCAAAGGAAGAAAACTCTATCCTATGGTTATAAGCTGGAGCTCCAAGATGCGAGACTTATACCTGCTGAAGTGGCAAGGATACCTCGGGAAAGAAAAGAAATGGAGGTTCAGCTACAAAGCTAGAAACACTCCAAACAAAAGGACTTATACATCGTTTGGGTCGGGGAGCATTCTAACACCCTATGCGCACTAGACAACCACATATATAAATGCATATTGGGTCAGTCAAGTTGAAGAAGCACATGGACTCCTCCTCAGGACATGCAAATATGAATGCAGTTACCTAGAGCGGTCCTTAAGTATTGTGGAGGCCCTATTAATATGTGCAGAAAAATAAAAGTTATAATTTTTAAATCTTAAATATTTTAATCCTAAATTTTAATTAACTTGAATATTTTATTTAGAATTTTGTAGAAAATTAAGAATTTAAGTCCTAAAAAGCCTATGTTTCAGCGTGAAATCTCAGATAAACCACAAAAAGAAATAAGGAAAACACATGCAAATGTGCAGACATGCAATATGATGCAAAAAGCAAAACATGCTAAATCAAAATAATAAACAGGTCGGTGACACTGGATCGACAACATTTCCTAAAAAAGAAAAGAGCGGGCATACTCCGCATATACATGTCTGGTCCTAATTCTATGCATCAATGTAAAAATGCAGAATTAAGATAAGAGACACGAGCATCTGCTCCCGATCCCCTCCACATAGTTTTCACGCCAAATGTCTCGGAACCCATGCCTGTATCTTATTTATGCTACAAGACTCTCCTAGACTCCAAAAGTACATAGAGAAAAGAAAAATACTCAATCAAGTATGAAAACAAGTGTTAGCAGGAAAGCTCACATGCAAATAATGTATCATGAGTCATGTCTTAAAAGTGGGGGAGCTAATAGCACCTGCAAGCAAAATGATCAAAAATCATTACTTGCTCTTCCCATAGCAGTACATGTGTGTGTGCATATAAATAAACATGACTCCCTGCAAAAGAACACCCTAACACACTACCATACATATACAACATGTAGTCACACCACAAGCATAATGCAAAAGAAAGATACCTAGCTAGGGTAACAAATCCACCAGAGAACAATAGTCAGGCACCAAAAAGACTATCTAGTACCCCAAATCCAAGCCTAGCACGTCATCTAACGAAAAGTGCATCAACCTAGTATCTAAGCTCGGGGTAAGTCTAAGTATAGTATGATTTTGACAGAGTCGACATACCGGTTCCATCCTAAAGATCTGAAGGATATAAAGAATGTCACGAAGATCGGTGACACAAGTTAGATCTATTAGATCTTTAACACAGTCATACTCGTGTCAACCCAGCAAGCAATGCTCATTAAGGCATTGCGACCAACATGTGGTCACTCTCCCAACGAGCCCTGCTGGCTACCCATGCAAACATGCGAATGCAAGTGCAAATAGTCAAATGACATAATGATGAGTGTACCGTGGGGTCGTGACTCGGGGAAATATGGGCATATTGTGGAGGTAGCGACTCGAACAAATGGGTGTGTCGGAGCGGCAGTGACCTGAAGGGTGGGTGTGTCATGGAGGCAGCGACTCGAAAAAATGTGTGTCGAGGCGGCAGTGACCAAATGTGATGGGCGTGTCATGATGACAGCGGCCTAAAGAAGGTATGTCGTGGCGGAAGTGACCAAAAGTGATGGGCGTGCCGTGGCGGCAGTGGCCCGAAGAAGGTGTACTGAGGTGGCAGTGATCAGAAGGGATGGGCGTGCCATGACGACAACGGTCTGAAAGAGTTGTGCCGAGGCGGTAGTGACCAAAAGAGACGGGCATGTCGTGATGGGGCTACAGTGACCGAAGGATATGCAAAAAAAGTAGGTGAACGTGCATACAAACATGCATATGTACACACAAAATGCAATGGTGCAAATGACCAGTCGACCAGGTCGTGGCAGTCAGTCTAACGAAAGTGCACAATTGTTTGGGTCGGGGCGGCCGGTAGAAGCGAAGTGAGATGCTCGTCGGGCAGGGTTGGCCGGTAGGAACGAAGTGAAATGCAACATGCACCAAGCAAAAATGCAATATGCAGCAAGCCAACATGAATGTAGCAAACCAAGCTCATGCTAACGACCTCACATGGGAAATCTAAGGTTTAGACCTTGGGGAGTTTCTCCCCGGATCTCCGAGGGGGAAACTCTCCACGGCGTCGTGAAATAGGATAGCTACAAAGTTTTTTCTATTTTGCGAATACATCCAGACTTTACAAAGCTAGCCAGCTACAAAAATTCTCTCGCTCTGCCAAGTCCGATCTCTCAACTTCTCCAAGTAAAGCTGGGGAACACAAAATAAGGGGAGTGAGAGACTCCGACCCATTAGGACATATGCTAAGGATCATAACAAAGGGGAAACACTCGGCTCTACGGAGGGTGTTGGTTACACATGGGAAATCCTAACCTAAAGGGTAGCTCTAGAAAATCCAACGATCCATCACGCGGGCTCGTCGTCGCGCCAACCCACGCCAGGGCAAGCACCTCGTGACGGTTACAGATGTGTTTTCTTTGTTTGCTCCAAGTCGTCGACATTTGGTTCGTTCTCCAATGTATCTCGTAAAACGTGCATAAAACAACAAAACGAGCCAATAAGGGCAGGAGTCAGTGAGGTATGCAAAGTATTTAAAAATAAACAACGAGGTTGGCGACAAGTCAAGCCGGCGAGGAGGAGGTGGTCACCGTTGAGGCTGATCGACGACGAAGGAGCTAAAAAACATGCCCTAGTTAACACTTCTTGGCCTAAGAGGGGGCAAGCCTGCACATCACCGGCAGGAGAGCACCTAGCCGGAGAAAAGAACAAATGAGGAAACTTCACCAGCGGGAAGGGAATGCCAAGGAGAGGGCTCAACCAAGGAAGAAAGCCGGGAAAGGGGAGTTTTTGGACAGAGAAAGTAGACCAGCAAGGGAGGGCTCACGTTGGCAAGGTCTTGGCGTCGGCGTTAGAGGAGGGACAGCCAGGCGGCGAGGCCGACGGCGCACGATGCAGCCAGGAGGAAGACGGAGCGGCTACTTCGACAAGAGTGGTGGAAGCTCGGGATTGGGCCGAGAGAAGTGGGAGCTCATACTTGCTGGCGGTTGGACGAGCGTCCGGTGAGAGGAGAGAGGCCGGCGAGGCTAGCC